>APFE030936370.1:3195-28821 GCA_000404065.3 Pinus taeda
TTTGTCTTCTTCTTGAACACCCATTTGCTGCCAATGGGTTTCCTTCCAGCCGACAACTCCACCAGATTCCAAGCCTCACTTTTGTGCAAAGATGCCATTTCATCAACCATGGCCTCTTTCCATAGTTTTCCATCCTCTGCATCTACTACTTCCTTCACAGTTCTAGGATCATCATCAGTAATAGATAAAGCAAAATTTGAACAGAAAGTAGATGGACTATGCCTTTCTAGTTGCCTTCTTTCTCGAACTGGTCTTCTCACACCCGGAGTTTGTGGCTCTTCATCTTCTGATTCCTCCTCTGCTGTAGAGTCTGATTCTTCCTCCTTTAGCTCAAACACTATCTTCTCAGGTTCCTTTGGTTGGACTTCATGTTTAATAACATCTTTCACTTCTTTGAACACCACATCTCAATTGTACACAACCTTCCTTGTTACTGGGTTCCAAAGCTTATAACCCTTTAAACCATCCTTATACCCAATAAAGATGCACTTTTTAGATTTACTATCCAACTTGGTTCATTTCTACTTTGGAACATGTACATATGCATCACATCCAAATACCCTCAGATGTGAAAGAGAGGGTTTCTTACCAGTCTATACCTCTTGTGGAATCTTATCCTCCAATGCTGATGAAGTTGACCTGTTGACCAGGTAACATGCAGTATCCACTGCCTCTGCCCAGAATTCTTGTCCTAACCTGGCACCATTGAGCATGCTTCTTGCGCTTTCCATCAACATCTTATTCATTCTTTCTGCAACTCCATTTTCCTGAGGTGTATATGGACTAGTCTTCTTCTGTGCTATACCACACTTCTTACAGAATTCTTCAAATTCCTTACTACAAAACTCTCCACCATTATCTTTCCTCAACACCTTTATCTTCTTCTTTGCCTGGTTTTCCACCAGAGCCTTAAATTCTTTAAACATGTCAAAGACTTCAAATTTGTTCTTAAGGAAATATATCCATGTATTCCTTGACAAGTCATCTATAAATGATACATAGTACATAGACTTACCTAGTGATGGAACCTTCACAGGTCCAACCACATCACTGTGCACAAGTTCTAATATATGTTTCGCCCTCTTACTATCAGAGGGGAAGCTCACTTGATTCTGCTTCCCATATACACAATTTTCATAGAAATCAAAATCCAGAGAGCTATTACTCATACCTTCTACCATACCTTTACCATTAAGTATCCAAAGGCCCTTTTCTCCAATATGTCAAAGCCTTTGATGCCACAGCATGGTCTTCTCTCCAGAGACCACTAGATTTTCTGCTCCACTTTCAGGAACCACATAACTATTGCACCCATCAATAACAGTTCTACCTTGCAACTTGTATAGAGTTCCAATCGAAACTCCCCACATCAATACCAGTGCTCCTCGAACCATCTTGCAAGAATCTTTCTCGAACACTGTTTCTACACCTGCATCATCCAGCTTGCTAACATAAATTAGATTTCTGGCTAATGCAGGAATATGTAGATCAACTTGGAAGTGTTCTAACCCTTCCACATTGCAACTTCAACTTTACTTTTCCGTAACCAACGATTCTAGCCTTCCTGTCATCCCCCAAGAAGACATCACCACCATCATATTTCTCATACTTGCAGAACCACTCTCTATGGGGAATGAAGTAAAAGGATGCACCTGAGTCAATCAACCATGCCTCATGATCTACATGTGTACCTGAAGAAGCCAAGTACACATCCCCACCTTCATCAGAGGTGGTTTTCACCTCTGCAGAAGGAGCCTCATCAGATCCCTTTCCTTTGTCAAGAGCTTCGAATTTACAATACCTTTTGTAGTGCCCTTCCTTTCCACATTTGTAGAACACCACCTTTTCAGGTTTTCCTGGAGATTTAGATCTCCCTCTATATTTAGATCTCCCACTAGATGACTTATTTTTGTTTCTTTTCTAGGACCATCCTCATACAGACAAGGCACCACCATTCTGGCTCTCCATATTTTTCTGTCTCATCTCCTCCGTCAGTAAGGATGAGACTATTTCATCAAAATGCAAGGCAGTTACATTGCTACCTATTGTAATAACCAGACTATCCCACAAATCTGGTAGAGAACACAACAAACTGATGCACTTATCATCATCTAAAATTTTAATATCAATAGATGCTAGCTAAATTACCATAGTATTAAATGCGTTCATATGCTCTGTCACCGAGTCTTCATCTTTCATCCTCAGGTTAAACGACTTTTTCTGCAGGAACAGTTTATTCACTAGAGACTTAGATTTCTACAAAGTCCCTAACTTGTCCCACAAAGTCTTCGTCGTAGCGTCCCCTGATACATTTAGCAATACTGAATCTGTGACACACAATTGTATTGTTCTCTTTGCCTTCCAGTCCAACTTCTTCCATTCTTCATCAGATGCTCTCGTTGTTTTAGTACCCGAATCTACCGCAATCCACTGATCTTTATCCACCAACAGATCCTCCATCTTGAGTTTCCACAACTCAAAACTCTAACCATTAAATTTCTCGATCTCTATATTTCCACTACTTGCTATGTTCTTTCACCACTAGGATCAATATCGCAGACCTCCCACTGAATAGGGTCTACCACAGGCACGAGAAAAACCCCTTAGCAACATAGGCATCCCCTTGAAGCCAAAATTTTTCTGATACCAAATGTAGGTTTTAACCCCGTACAGAAATTACCTGCATATGAATTCTAAAACACAGAAAATAAACAATGCGAGAGAAGAACACATAAAACACATATACACAAAAATTTTCCCCTGGATCCCAAAACCAAGACTACCAAGAATACCATGGACCAAAAACCATCGCATCCAAAAAACATGTGTGAAAATCATGCACAAAACCATAGGTGGGTCCACCCAACCTAATGTAGGATCCAAAACCAAAATTTTCTAGGGCGCTGCCCCAGACCCCATAAAGTGGGGTTACGGGTGCCCTTCAAACCTCTTGTTAGCTATGTGGAAAGAATATAACACAACCCAACAAAACATGGATGAAACAAAGGAAGTAAATCACCCAAAGCCTCCAATGTAGATCTCACATCTCCTTGTCCTCTTGGAGGACTATGTGATATTTTTCCTTACCAAATTTTCAGTGATGATTATCTTAAAAAATAAACCTCAATAGTATTTAACTATTTTTATTGAAAGTAACAAAATAAAATATTTTTGTATTATAGCCAAAAAATAGGCATTTTGTTGGACTTTCAATGATTGTTGACCAGAGAGATGTTGTCCAACTAGAAAAATGTTTACGTTGTCAAACATAAATATTTCGATAGATAGATAATGGACTTGGACAAATTTCATATATCGGATGACAATTGAATTGCCGTCACATATCTAACAAACAAAATCATCATCGAATATTTAAAGATAATTCTATCTATCGATTATCTGACGAATGTTGGGTCTTTAAAAATAATAAAAAAAAATTATTTGAAAGTACAAGCTGATAATATGACTAAACTATTGAAGTGTGACATCGTAATTTTTTACCATATGTACAAGTGAGGGTTAACAGTTAAGGTTAATGCGTTAAGAGGATAAGGGGTTTGTTCTTGGAACGTTCGTGGATTTTAGAATAGGGGTAAGTGGATTAGTTTTTAATGGGTCAAGGGGTTAATGGGTTATAGTTTGTTAGTGTACGGGTTAAGGTATTATGGCTTGGGGGTTAAAAGGATGGGAAATTTAGTGCTTATGGGTTAAGGGATTATTGATTGTGATAATGGGACCCCTAATCCTCTTATCACCACTATTCAGAGTTCCCTTGTCAATTTCTCTCATTGACTTCCCTCTAGGCTCCTTAGCCCATACAAAATTAGGTCCTAAGCCTCCTTCTCATTATCTAATTATAGGATTATATATCCTAATAAACCATTCTTGGACCTCCCCTTGCCACATTTAATACACAATAAGATAACCCTCTGAAATTTTCGGTCATACCATTCAACTTCTCCTAATGTTATTGTTGTTAATCAATGCATTATGGGTTTCAATTGGTCAAGGTTTCCCAAGATAAGTGATGTTTGGAGCCACTTTCCCAAGCCATAGAAGATCTTAGAGCTTAATTAAACTCTATTCAATGCCTAGTGTTTAGAAAGAGATTTCCAATGGTATATAAAAGTACCAAAAGGGTCTCTTGTATCAGAAGTTAGAGCCCATTGAAGATTACCTTTGGAAAGCCTAGAAAACCAAGAAAATGGCTAAGTATGAGGGCATCCCGCATCCCACAAATCAGCAGTCCCATAGTCACAACAGTCCTAAATGGACCCTGCAATACCTGATGGGCCATCCTTAAGGAATTACGGGGGGGAGGATTGTTGATAATGTTAAAGTGCCAGGGATGGCAGAGGCCGATTTACACTAAAAATCAATGAAAACCAATGGTCAATCTGCCCTATTCTCACTCCTCCACGTGGCGAAATGTGGTATATCCTGCATCACGCAATCTCAGTGGATCGATGGGGTTCTAACTTAATATACCTTGTGGGGGCCAATTCTGCGATACAATGTAAAATTCCCTGGGGAGGACGGATTTATTTTATGCAGGAAACCTATGCAAAAACAAGGATGGGCCGCCCCCCCTCCTCTCTCCTCCTTGTGGTAGAATATGAAAAATATCGTACTCCTGCAATCCTGTATCCCGCACTCCTACAATTTCGTACTCCCACAATCCCGTATCCCACACTCCCACATATACACAGTCAAGCAATATCAGCGTATCAACAGGGTTCTAAGTTAATAGACCTCGCAGGTTGCGCTCATGCGATATGTTGTGACATCTTCTGGGAGGGTTGAAAATGTTAGTAAAGAAAAGCATGAAAAAACCAAGGCCAAACCACCCCCTTCTCTTTCCTCCACATGACAATATGGAGGGTGATGTGGCCGTACAGGGGACATGTGTCACCTAGTTTCGACATTTTTAGGAGTGAAATGGGGCTATTTCATGCGTGGACTATTGACCCATGCTAAGGAAAAAGGTAAAGGGTCCCCCTCTCCTACAATGTGATTGCGATGTCCTAGGTGGGCCCGATCTCGCTGATCGATGATTGCAGTTGTCTAGGGAAGAAGCTTAAGTTAAAGCACAACAATGCGCCATATGCAGCATTTTTCTTTACAAAAGAAAAAGTCTCCCAGACATGGGCCTGATGGCCTTAGCGTCTGAGGGCAGAGCCCCTAGTTCTAGCCCCCAGTCATATGAGGAAAGCCACACGAGGGGCCATAATAAAGGCGTGCTAAGGGGGAAATCGAAAGTGCTTGTTTCGCCTGTTTTAGAGGAAAAAAAAAGCCGCACCTGAGAGACTTCACTGTTACGCTGTAATACATATCACCCACTACATCAAGGCACCAATGGTGCAAGACAGAGTTTGAATGGGAAGATGGGTCGGCAACTAAAGACTTAAATGAAGCATGGTGGAACAATGGAGCAGTACACGAGACTCAAGAAGATTAATGGCTCAACATGGAGCCCCATCCCTCTACACAAAAAAGACGGAAAATACGGGCACTTATATTCGACCCAACCCCTACTCCACAGAACAAGGCATCCAAGCATTAAAGTTAGAAGTGACAAGGTTAGTTAAGTAGAAGAGGAGGCCATACCATGAGAAAATAATAGTTTGAAGTAGAGACGATCACAATATGGGCACAAAGACTCTTCATTTACTTTTCCATCTAGTTATTTAATTATTTTTGTCCTATAACACGCCTTCCTTTCAATGAGGCTTTTAATTCTATAACATTTTAGGCCATAGAGCCATCTTTGGCTGACATAGCTAGTCGACCCGACAGCTGAGTCTAGACTTGAGATATCTTTCTATAATGAATGTTCTTGCTCCCGCCTTGAGATAAATAGGGGAAAGAAAGACTTAACAAGATTTTAGAAATTCTATAGAAAAGACTACATGACATTTTTAGCCTATTTTTCTCTGTAACTCTGATCTTTTTCAATATTTCAAGGATATGATGGTGATTTTCCCTTCACATATTATAGTATGTGTTCCTTTTATTCAATCTCATTTTATGATCATATTTCCTCTCTGTATTCATGAAAATTATAGTTGCTAGACATGTTTCAAGCTTCCCCATAGATTTATTTGTATTGATATGTCAATGCAAGGGCCTGTAATTGTATCATAGATTCACTTATCTCAATATTGTTGATGCATATACTTGTTTGGACCATTCAAATCATATCTATAAATCTACAACACATGAATCATAACATCCATCCCTCCTTCATCCATTATTTCTACTTTTAAGTCAAATAATTATGGAAATCCTTAATGCCTCAAGTTCTATGTGTTAAGTGTAAAAATTTTGAAGCCTTATGCTCTATGTGATGAGTTGCTCCTTCTCTTTGTCCTCTCTCATGTGCTCTGCAAAATCTTATTAAGTTGCAAACCCTTGAATTACTTGACCTCCGCTATTTTCATCCATATTTATGAGATCTGAACTTGTGGGGAAGTACGAGAAATGCATGTTTTATTTCTTTGGATAAATGAACCAACCTATTTCCTATTATGTATATGTATATGTATATGTGTGTGTTATATATATATTATATATATACATATAATATACATATAACATAATGTCTCCAGTTTCCTGTAAATCATTTGAGACAAACCAATTTAGATGTGCCCAAGCACTGGTCTTGTAAGAAATCTAATGCTATCTATGGGAGCTACAACATTTTTTCATTGTTGCGAACAAGCTTATTGAAGGATTTTTTCCCTCGAGATATGACAAATTGAGCACCCTTCGTGTAGGTGAGCAGAGTCTATTTTGATGCATTCATATCACCTTGGTGATTCCCCACCTCCTCACTATCATTCATAACCCTAGATTTTAAAAGGCCTCATACTCACTCAAATACATCCCAGCAGAAAGCCCCATTTGTACTTGACCCTGAAAAATTAATTTCCAAGAAAATCTGGAAAGAGAAAACTCCCCCTAGCCATGCTACCATCTCACCAGCCTTTGAAGTTCCCTCATCCTATTCTCCACCTGTTGTTGCTCATTATTTGAGACTTACTCCTAAGGCCCTGACATACCATATTTACCCTCCAAACATTGTGGTCTTGACCCCAATTCCCTCTACCTCAATTGTTAAGTGTCATGCCCCAATATTACCTTAATATTCTGCCTAGATTCAATGGGGAAGATGACAACATAGCACAGAGACATATAGAAACCTTTTGTGCCTTTGTTCAGAACCTGAATGTGGAGCAACTGGATGTGGTCATGAGACTTTTTGTACAAAGTCTTCATGCAGAAGCTAGAAAGAGGTTCAAAGGCCTACGAAATGCCTCCATCACCACCTGGGAGGAGCTTGAAAATGCTTTCACCCAGAAATGGGGAGAAAAAAGAATCATGAGTACCTCCTCATTGCATTTAATTCCATAAAAAAAGACCAAAGGAGGATACTTCATAATTTATCAAATAATCCAATAAGCAATACAATAACTTGCCAACTGACATTAAGCCTCCTCCAACTGTAGCTCATGTGATTTCCTTGGGAGACTTTGAGTCCAATTTTGGTTTTGCCCTGAGAGAAAGGAAGTATCTCACTTTGGAGCAACTTCAGATTACTTCTCTCGAAGTGGAAGAAAATCTGGCTTCGACAGGGAAGTCAAGGGTGGAGCAAGAACCTAGTGAACCCAAAAGAGGGAAAGAAGAGATATCCTCTTTTGGTCGAGATGGAGAATCATCAGACCCGAAGTGGGAAAATTTGGACAAACTCATCAAGAGTTTATCACAAAAGGTTGGAAAGCTTGAAATTGAGAAGAAGAACTTCTCCAGACAGAATTCACAGGTCAAAAACCGAGGATATAACCCACAATATAGAAGACCTCCATTGTAACTACTTATAACAGAAATAAAGGATACATAGAAGATGCAGAGAAATTTATATCCTAATTTTGTGAAGGAATAACATGAGAATATGGCTCACCCTGAGGTTAGTCATCATAGTGAAGTAGCAACAGGTGTAGAAGATATGGATTGTTATTGCAAACAGTTTTCAGAGTTCATGCAAATACAACCCCAATGTAAGTATAATATAATATATTCAAAGAAGAGGACGAGAGAACCAAAACAACAAGGGGATCAAGTTGTTCCCCAAGTGGTTCCTCTAGCACTAGACAAAGGAAAATGTAACCTCCATCTTGACCCACCCAAGATAGGAGTCTTTGAAAATAAGGAGAGAATGGTTGTAAAGGGCACACATAAAAGGAGCCACCTATTCCGCCTAAAATTGCAAGTGGGAAAGGAGAAATAATAGAGCCAAAAGATATAGAAAAGGCCCAATCGACATTCAACCTCCAGAAGGAGATTGAAAAGGTAGAAATTCTTGTTGCTTTAACAGGGATATTAAAGCGACATAATTACCAAGCTCAAGTCTCTCAATTCATGCATCCAGCCACCTCTACACTATCCCATGATAGTTTGAACCTTCAAGAGGAGAGGCCCATGGTTGTTTTCGGGCCACATGAGGAAGAGTTGGACTCTTCTATAGCACCTTTCTATGTGACTCTAGTGATCCATGACCTTTTGTTTCGTAATTGCATGCTGGATTCCAGGGCCTCACACAACCTCATGCCATTATCAGTAATGGAACAGATGAGTTTGGAGATCGCTATAACATACAAGGACTTGTACTCCTTTAACTCAAAAAGATTCAAGTGCCGAGGCATGATAAAGGATCTGGTGGTAAACCTAGCTTAGATCTCGGTGAAGAGTGTGGTAATGGACACGGTGATGGCTAATATACCTCCTTGCTTTAGAATGCTCATATCCAAATATTAGGGTTCCAAGGTGGATGGCTCTATTAGGCTAGATCTCACTTATGCCACCATTCCCACTTTTCGATGTGAGAAAAGGAGGCTATACAGAAAATCATTGTTTGTGAAAGTAGTAACTTAAGCTAAAGGCTCAGAAAACTCTCCATTTCATGGGAAGGATAGTGATATCTCCTGCATATTCTTAGAGGAGATGAGAACCTCTTAGAAGAAGAATCAGTACACCTGACAAGGCAGTTGAAATACCAACACTTAAATGAAAATGACGTAAGGAAATTGTACTTCAATGGAGAAAAATCAAAAGGGGGAAATGGAGCTGGAATATTGTTGGTATCTCCAGAAGGCAGCATGATACCCCTCTCATTCAATATCGAATTGGAGGTTACCAACAATTTGGTGGAGTACGAAGCATTGCTCGTGAGGTTACAAATGACAAGAAATATGAACATTGAATGCCTATTGGTCTGTGGAGACTCTGAGATAGTTGTAAGGCAGATCTGAGACTAATGCCAAGCCAAAAACCCCAGGCTGAGGACGTACCAAAATGAAGTCTGGTAGTTAATCGAAAATTTCTTCCTAGCCTTTAACATCGAGTTGCCTCGTAAGGAAGAAAATAGGATGGCTAACTCTCTCACAGTAGCTGCAAGCATTTCTACGCCCCCATAGAATCCACTCCTCAGATATGAGATAGAAGTCAGACACAGGCCTTCAATACCTGATAATTTCAAACACTCGCAGGTATTCGAAGATGAAGAGCAGAAAAAAAGATTCATAGAAATCATTGGGGAGTTTTCCCACTCCACCATCGATCAAGAATAAGAAGAAGTAGAACAAGCAGTCACTTCGTGGAAGACACAGTGGTTGGGCGACAAAATTTGCAACTAAAAGGTAACACGAGCTCTCGTGGACTTGTTCCACTAGAAGGACTATTTAATAAAGATGACACAGTTTCTAAACAAATGGGCCCAAATAAGGATGAAAAAGTTGAAGATTGCAACATCGGATCAGAGGAGGAACCCCAGACAATCAGTCTGTCCAAAGGAGTCCCCTTGAAACAAAAACAAAGGTATTTAGATATATTCAAAAATTACAAATATGTATTTTCTTGGTCTTATGATGAGTTGAAACCATTTGATGCTAATATTATTCATCATAAGATTCCTTTAAAGAGTGGGATAAATCCATGCAAACAAAAATTTAGATAGATAAATCCACTCTTACTCCCCCCATTGAAAAGGAGGTAAGGAAGATGCTGTGCGAAAAAAGCATAGTACCTTTAAGATACTCTAAGTGGGTGGCTAATTTTGTCCTTGTCCTGAAAAAGAACAAAGAGATAAGGCTATGTGTGGACTTTCGGAATCTAAACAAGGTGTCTCTAAAATATAATTACCCTCTGCCCAAGATGGAAAATATATTGCAAAAGGTAGTGGGTACAACTAGAATGTCAATGATGGATGGATTCTCCAGATGTAACCAAGTGCAGTCCACCCTGAGGACTAGAAAAAGACTGCTTTCCCCACCCTGTGGGGAACATTCATGTATGCTCACATTCCATTCGGGTTGATAAATGTAGGGGCCACATGTCAGAGAGCTTTGGACATAGCTTTCGTAGGCGAGCAAGATAAATTTGTGGTAGTCTACTTAGACGACATCACAATCTTTTCTAAGAGAGATGTAGAGAATACCCTCCATTTAAAGCTCACCTTTGAGAAGTGCAGGAGGTATGACCTCTCTTTGAATCCTAAGAAACCTAAGCTCGCCCTAAGTGATGGGACGTTGCTTGGACACATAGTAGCACAGGAAGTAGTAAAGATTGATCCTAGAGGATTCAAACCCATCAACCTTATTCCCTTGCCTAGCAACAAGAAAGAAGTCCAAGCCTTTTTAGGGAGGATAAATGTCTTAAGGCGATTCATACCCAACTATGTTGAGATAGTCAAAGGTATCAACAACATTCTCAAGAAGGAGAATGAAATTCAGTGGAGCTCTATCCCCCATGATTCTTTCACTAGGATCAAAGAAGATTTGATTGAGGCCACAATGCTAGTTAGCCCTGACTATTCAGTGCCTTTCTACATCTTTTCTTTTGCCTCTCCACATACGATTGTTGTTGTGATGTTACAGAAAAATAAAGAAGGTTACAAGTAGCCCATTTCCTTTTTCAACCAAGTCCTAAGGGATGTTGAGATGAAGTATAATATATTGGAGAAATAGGCCTATCCACTGGTCAAGGTGCTGAAGTCATTCCATATGTATGTGCTGCAATTGGGAATCACAACGTTTGTCCAAATGACTATGGTCAAAGACATCTTGGTGTAGGGAGATAATGAAGGAAAGAGGGGCAGGTGGATAGCTAAAATACAAGAATATGAGCTAGAAATAAAGCCTACCAAGCTCATAAAATTACAGGGGTTGGCCAAGGTTTTACTTGAATCTAACTATCAAGACGTAGGGGTAAATCTAATCAAAGAGGAAGGTAGACTAGAGGATCACCACATCAGACTTAAAATAGCTAAGAAAATGATTTATGCCAAGTATGAGGGATCGCCCAGGTATAAGAACATTGTTCATTACCTCTTATTCCTAAGATGCTTGTTGGGACTGGATAGATATAAATACTAGAGTCTGATATTGGCAACACAAAAATACATCATATCCAATGGACTACTCTACTAGAAGGACCCGATGGCACTATTACTGCTATGTTTGGTTGAGGGAGAAACCCATGAAGTGATTGAGGATTTCCATGGGGGAGTCTATGGAGGACAGTACAGTTGGAAGACAAAAGCATGAAAAATCCTCAAGGTAGGATTCTAATGTCCCACATTGTTTGGAGATGTTTATTCTCGGGTCAAGTCATGTGAGAAATGGCAATTGTTTGTTGAAAGGAAGAAGTTTGCTCCTCTCCACTTGATTCTTGTACATGTAGAGGAGCCTTTTAGAAAGTGGGGATTGGACTTCATTGGAGAAATAAACCCACATTCTAGTGGCAAACACAAATGGATTTTAACAACCACTAACAATTTCACCAAGTGGGTATGGTCTATCCCAGCTATAAATGATATTGACTTAGTGGTGATAAAATTCATGGAGGAGAACACATTCTCTAACTTTGGGTGCCCTTTTAAAATTATCATTGATAATGCACAAGTTTTCATATCTACCAAGTTCATGAACTTCTGCCATAAATTCAATATCATTATTGGATACTCCACTACAAACTACCCTCAAGGGAATGACTTTGTTGAGTCTTCTAATAAAATTGTGCTGAGGGTCCTAAAGAAGACCATTACTAAAAATAAAAGGAACTGGGACTCCCAACTGAACTTGATTCTGTGGGCTAACCATGTAATGCCCAAACAATCCATTGGTAAATCACCTTTTGAGCTAGTATATGGCAAGGATAATGTCTTCCTGATCCAATTAGAAATGCTAGTAGCTAAGTTTCTACAAGAAGCCAAGGAAGAGCCTAGTGCCTTTACTAGAAGGATAAATCAGTTGGTGGAGCTTCACGAAAATAGAGAGCTGGTGGCAACCAATTTGTGAAACTACCAACAAAGGATGAAATCTTTGTTTGACAAGAAGGCTAAGCTCAGACCTCTTCAGCAAGGAGCTTTAGTTCTCAGGTGAGATGTTAGATGAGAAGACAAAGGAAAACATGGTAAGTTTGATCCACTATGGTTCAACCGATACAAGATTGTAGAAGCAAGGGGAAATGACATTTGCATGCTTGAAAACTTGGATGGTGAACTGCTGGAATGTCCTATAAATGGTCAGTTCCTAAAATTTTATTTTAAAAATTAGAGATATCTGTCTCTTGATCATTGTAAATATCAGGTGTGTGGGTTGAAATTGTTATTTGAATTTTTCATTTTATTATCAAAAAGACCTTTTTCACAGACTTATATTTTGTTTAGGAATAAATCCATGCCCAACAAAAGGAAAGGCTACTAGTCTACAGGTCCTCAACACCTTGTCAGCAAGGCACTGTCCCCAGTTGGAGCCAATGTTGTCACTAACTCCATTATGGGTTTCAATTGGTCAAGGTTTCCCAAAAGCAGTGAAGTTTGAATCCACTTTCCTAGGTCACGAAAGATCTTATAGCTTAATTAGACCCGTTCTAGTGCCTAGTGCTCAGAAAGAGCTTTCCAATGGTATATAGAAGTCCAAAAAAGGAGTCTTGGATCAGAAGTTAGATCATGTCGAATATTGCCTTTAGAAAGCCCAAAAAACCAATAAATTGGCTAAGTATGAGGGCATCCTGCATCCCACAAATCGACAGTCCCACAATCACAGAAGTCCTACATCCCATAATCCTGCATGGCCCCTACAATACCTAATGGGCTATTCTTAAGGAATTGTGGGGGGGACGATTGCTAACAGTGTTAAAGCACCAGAGAGGATAGAGTCTGATTTACACTAAAAATCAGTCAGAAACAAAGGTTTAGCTGCCCCTTCTCACTCCTCCACATGGCGAAATGTGGTAAATCTTGCATCATGCAATCCCATAATATTGGTGGGTCAGTGGGGTTATGACTTAATAAACCTTGTGGGGGTTGATTCTATGATACACTGTAAAAGTCCCAGGGGAGGCTGAATTTAGTTTTGGTAGGAAACCTATGCAAAAACAACATTGAGTTCCCCCCGTCTCTCCTCCACATGCTGAAATACGAAAAATCCCACAATCTTGAAATCCCGCACATTCGTAGTCAAGCAATATCGGCAGAATGACAGGGTTCTGACTTAATATACCTTGCGGGTTGCGATTGGACGATATGGTGTGACATTGTTGGGGAGGGATGAAAAATTTTAATAAAGAAAAGCATGAAAGAACCAAGGTTGGGCCTTCCCTTTCTCTCTCGTCCATGTGGCGGTGTGGTGGTATGGTAAATCTCACATCTCACAATCCCACAAAATTGGGGGATTGGTGGGGTTTTCATTCCAAGACCATGCGAGGGCTAATTTTGCAACATAGTGTAAAAATTCCAAGAAAGGCCAAAATTCATTAACAAAGGAAATACCTATAAAGCATAGGCTGTCGGCCCCCTTTCTCTCTCCTCCATGTGGCAGTTCAGCGAGTGACATGGTAATATGGAGGGTGACATGACCGTACGAGGGACATGTGTTACCCAATTTCAATGTTTTCATCGGTGAAATGGGACCATTTTAGAGTGCCACGTGTCACCACTCATAGGGTGACACGTGGTAGTAACGATGTCACCCATAGATCGGTGATCACATCTGCTAAGGGGAAAAGCTAAAGGTAAGGTGCCTACGATTACAATATGTGGGGGATCCTCCTAGATGTGATATGACATGCGTTATTTTGTATAAGGATTTCGTGTCTAGACATTCAAATCATGTTAAGGAAAAAGGTAAAGGGTCCTACTCTCCTGCAATGTGAATGTGATGTCCTAGGTGGGCCTAATCGCGCAGATCGGCAATTGCAGTTGTCTAGGGAAGAAGCTTGAGGTAAAGCATGGTAATGCACCAATCTATGGGATTTTTCTTTACAAAAGAAAAATGCTCCCAGACACGGGTCTGATGGCCTTAGCCCTTGAGGGATAAGCCACTAGTTCTAGTCCCCAGTCATATGAGGAAAGCCACATGAGGGGCTATAATAAAGGGGGCTAGGCGGGAAATCAAAAGTGCACGTTTCACCTGTTTTAGAGGAAACAAAAGCCCATGCCTGAGACACTACATTGTTACACTGAAATACATATCACGCACTATATCCAGAAACTGATAGTGCAGGACAAAGTTTTAATGGGCAGATGGGCTGGCATCTAAAGACTTAAATGAAGCATGGCACAACAATGGAGTAGTAAATGAGACTTAGGAAGATTAATGGCTCGACATGGAGCCCAATCCCTCTACACAACAAAAGACTGCAAATACGGGCACTTACAGTCAACCCAACCCTGCTCCACACAACAAGGAATCTAAGGAATAAAGGCAAAAGTAACATGGTCAGTTGAGCAACACAGGAGGCCATACTATGAGAAAATTACAGCTTGAAGTAGAGGTGATCATAGGATGGGCATAAATACTCTTCATTTACTTTTCTGTCTAGTTATTTAGTTATTTTAGTCTTGTAACATGCCTTCCTTTTAATGAGTCTTTTAATTTTTTAATGTTTTGGGCCATGGAGCCATCTCTGACTGATACATCTAGTCGACCTAACAACTGAGTCTAGAATAGAGATATTTTGTTGTAATGAAAGTTCTTTCTCCCCTCTCGAGATAAACATGGGAAAGAAAGACTTAACAAGGGTTCAAAAATTCAATAGAAAAGACTAAATTCCATTTTCATACTATTTTTCTTTGTAGCTAAGATATTTTTCAAAATATCAAGAATATGGTGACGATTCCCCCTTCAATTATTATAGTATGTGTTCCTTCTGTTAAATCTCATTTTATGATCATCTTTCCTCTCTATATTCATGCAAATTATAGCTTTTAGAAATGTTTCAAGCTTCCTCATAGATTTATTTGTATTGATATGTGAATGCAAGTGCCTATACTTATATCACAGATTCACTTGTTGCAATATTGCTAATGCATATACCTATGTGGACCATTGAAATCATATCTTTAAATCTACAGCACATGAATCATAACATTTAGCTCCTTCTTCATCCAGTATTTCTGCTTGTAACTCAAATAAGTATAGAAATCATTCGTGCCTCAAGCTCTATGTGTTAAGAGCAAAACTCTTGAAGCCTTATGCTCTATGTGGTTAGTTGTTCCTTCTCTTTTTCCTCTATCATATTCTATACAAAATCTTACTAAGCTGTAAACCCTTGAATTACTTGGCCTCTGCTATTTTTGTGGATATTTATTAGATCTAAACTTGTGAGGAAGTACCAAAAATTCATGTTTTATTTCTTTGGATAAATGAACTAGCCTATTTGCTCTATCTATGTGTGTGTGTGTGTGTATTTATAAAACATAAGTGATGTCTCCAGTTTCCTATAAATCATTTGAGACACACCAAATTTGGTTGTGCCCAGCCACTAGTCTTGTAAGCAATCCAACGTTGTCTCTTGGAGTTACAACAGTTATGAACCCCCAAATTGGTACAAATGTCCCTACAACTACACCCTTTGCCCCCCTTGGTTAAGGGATTAAATGCATTAGGGTTTATGTGTTGTGATAAGGGAGCCGCTAATACCCTTACACAACAATTGGGGTTTCCCCAATCGACTTCAATTGCATGATATAGAAGAGAAATTGAGAGAAAAAGACAAGGAACTTGGAAAATTGAAAGTATTTGTTAAAGAATTAATGGAATGAAAAACTACCATGGAGGTGGGGGAATAAAATGGTGGAGTTAATCCAAAACCATCCAACAATGTATGAATTGCATGCGTAGAGTATTTAATATTTTATATATGTTTAACCTATGTTTAACAATAAGGTTGAATTTGAGCTATGTTTGCTGCTCTTAATGTATCTTATAGCTCTACATATGCTGAGAGTGTTAGTGTAATTCTTTTTAGAAGAAAGCCATTGCTAAAGGAGGAGGTAGTATTCTCACATAATGCGAAAGGGAGATCCAATTGTAAAGTGACGTTGGTCAACTTTGTATTGAAGGCACAAAAAATGGGGTCAAAAGGGAATGAACCTAAATATGGATAACATGGATATTGCACCATTCATGTAGTTGAGGACCGCTTGTGTTAGTTTCGAATTGACTGAGAGAAAACTAAGGGAATTTCAATGTTGTTTTGAACATGTTGTGGACAAAACCTTTGAGTAATATTGTACGAGAGTTGTATGGGAATGTTACCCATGCATTTGGTAAGAGAGTGGACTAGTGTTAATGGATGATGAAAATTAAAGAGACATCCTTATAGCCTCTTTTTTCCTTTGAGTGGACTTGAATTACATTTCGTTCATGCATGGAGATGAACCTTACTTTATTCCTATGAACTTAGATGCATTATGGACATTAGAAGACGATATTATTTCCCATTCAAAACAAATACGCAGAGGATATTGGGGGAAGTATGACTATCCATAAAATGTATATGAAATTTTGGGGCCTTGTGGCTCTTTTACCTGGACCCTAGTAGTGATTAGTGGTTGTAATTGGATGGGTTAGTGAACAAAAGCCTAATATGACTAAGAATATTAATGTTGGAGCACCTATGGTTTGTGGGAAATGCTTATGAGTTCTAGGCATTAAGGGATTTAGGAGTTAGGGGCTAAGGGTAAAGGGAAAAGGGTTAGGGATGAGGGGGTTTAGTAGTTAGGGGGTTGATGACTACAGGGTTAAGGGACAGGGGGTTGAGGTACATGGGGTTTATGGGATAGAATTTAATGGCTAAGTGATTAAAGGCTTTAAGGGTTAAGGGTTAAGAACAAAGGGCTTATGGGTTAGGGGATTTATGGGTTAAGTGCTCAAGGGTTATGGGATTTAGGTGTCAGCAGGTTAAGGGGTTAGGGGTTTAGGGGTTAAGGGTCATGGTTCAAGAGGATAATGGATTAGGGCCTACAGGGTTCAAGGATTCTAAGTTATGGGTTAGGGGTAAAGGGGTTAGTGGTTTAGGGTTTAAGAGATCAATGAGTTAATCGATTATGAGTGTAGGGGTTAAGGGGATATGGAATTTAGTGGTTATGGGTTGTGATAATGTGGCCCCTAATCTACTTATCACAACTATTGGGGTTCCCCTATCAATTTCTCTCGTTTCTTTCCCTCTAATCCCCCCTAGCCCCTATGTCAGTAAACCATGCTCAAACCTATCACTTCTACCCATCAATGCTGCCCTTATGTCCCCTTGCTTTATTGGATACATGAAAAGACTCCCCTCCCCCAAATTCATGAGAATTGAACATTTGGAAACAATCATTTAACAACCGCCTCTAAAAGTTTAATTCTAAAACTGGATGCAAAAGTTAAATTCTCATAAATTTTAGGGGGCTTGTAAAAAAACGACCAGGAGAAATGTATTTTGGGGTGATTATTTAAGCCCCCTCCCCACAAAAGTTATGAGGAAACACTATTAGAGGCGGTTGTTACAAACACCCCGCCGCAAAATAAATGTCCAATTTTTATGACTTTTGAGGGGCAATGAGGTTTAAAAATCACCATGAAAATTATATTTAAGGGAAGTCATTTAATCCCCACTTAACCTCCCCCCAACCAAGTTCAATTTTCCTTATTTTCTTGGGGCTTTTTCAAAAAACCGCCATGAAAAATATATTTAGGGGCAATTCTTGTCAAGTAGAATAATGCTTTTCAATTCAACTCAGTAGCATAGAACTTTCATTTGATTTTGCCTTGAAGACTAGTTTGCTTTTACAAGAGAAAGTTTTTTGGAAATAAAATGTGCATATAATTGATATGCGTTAATATCGTTTGACTCATATTTACAATTTTCTTTAATAGATTAGGAATTACATTTTAATTTTAATAAAAAATAGACTTCTAGCATATATTGTGAACATGCGCTTCATAAGTACACAAACATTGGTTGGTAATTTAATGATTTAATTTAACTATCAATTAAATTACCAAACACTATGTAGTGGTAAGGCATGCTAGGGAATACCAGGGTATGTTAAGAAGTGCCAAAGTGTGCTGAGGAGTTACGGGTTGTGCTAACATGTGACAAATAGCGTCGAGGCATGCCAATACATGCCATATGTTAAAGCCTGCCAAGATGTGTAGGGTGCCAAGGTGTGCCAAGGTGTGTCAAGGAAACAAAAGAAAAAACAAGGCTAAAATGCGAGGAAATGAACACATAAGAGGGTTAATAAATCAAGACATTATCTTTTTCAAAAGGGGCATGCTAGGAACACTAACAATAGGTTCCAATACATGATAAGTGCCAATGTGTGCCAAGTTCTAATGTATGTCAATGCATGCCAAGATGTTCTAGGGCATGATAGGGACTACAGGGTGTTCGGGTCCTATAATTTATAGCATCTCAACGTAATTGAGTATTGTCTCTCAGGAATATTATAGTATATATACTTGTCAATCTACCAATGATTTAAAAATAAAAAAATAGAACAAAAAATGAAAAGAGGGTATAAATAAGAAAAAAGAGAAAAAACAAAAAATATTGAAAATGAAGAAAATATTGAACCCCACCAAAAGAAAGAAAAATAAAAAAGAAATAATATTGAAAGTGGTGCAAGTCAAAATGGCACTATTGATATATAGTTTTCTTCATCATTGTTAAATAAATGTTGTGTCCATCTTGTTTAAAATGCCACAATCACTAGCTTTTGGTTTAATCATACAATGTAATCATGGTTAAACTTGTTTAAATTTCTATAAATTAGGTTAGAGAATAAATATTTGCCCAAAAGTTTAAACTGGGCAAATAACTAGTTAAGTAGAAAATGACATTGATTCAATTTTTTAATCTAAATCAATAAGAGAAATAAGCGATAGAATTTGGATAGTTTTTTATGTTGTATAAAAGAAAATAATGTCGGCTTGCTAGTCTAAGTGCACCTTTTTGAAAAATAAAATGATAGTTTAGTTATGTGTAGGTAAATTAGATGGTTTTGCAAATATAGGCCTATGTCATTTTTATCCCAAGTTTAAATGTCATGGTAAAAAGGCAAACATGCACTTAAGGATAAAGTGTTTCCACATATATTTCGTAATGTATCTTTATCCTAAGTCAAAAAGGGAAAATGCAAAATCACGTATGGACAAATTTGGTTTGTCATTTATATTTACTCAATAGTATGGTCAGAACATCGAGATCCACTCTCAATCATCAGCCACGACACTCATCCTCCTTCAACACCCTCTCCATCGAGCCTTTATCATTTGGGACAAGGAGGGGGGGGGGGGGGGGTTCCGAAAAGGTGGTTTCTCCCACTGAGCCCCATCATAACATGGTAGCCTCTCCTAATTGTGAACCACCCCATTGCAATCCCACTTACCGTTTGTTATCCCCTCCAAAACCACTGTCCCCTCGCTTGCTTTACTTCATTGCCACCACTACTCCTCCACCTCTCAACTTCCACCACGTTGCCTAGCCATTAGCCAATTGAATGCACTCCCAGCAAAACAATTGTTTAGCATTAAATTTCATACCTCCCGGATAACCATTCAAAATTAAGAGTCCCACGCCCTTTTCAACGAGACTATCACAATGTTTAAAAAGCTTCTGAAGCCATCACTCTTCCTCCTTTTACTGCTCATCTTATTGCTCTCATCCATTCTTACTGGCTTATTTGTTGCAATTGACAGCCTTTTCACAATGACTATCTTCACAGTATTCACACGACCAGACTAATACAAACGTTGACATTTCTATGTCTCCTTCACCTGATAATTCATTACCCAAATAGTTTTTTCGGTAAACCCTTTGTCAATTTATCTTACTATTGCTTTCACTGGTACAATCATGCCTCCCAAAAGAAAAACCCAAGATAAGCATGTTAATCAATTAATCCATCGCTCTGTGGATTTAGATCATATCCCTTTGGCTGATAGGGATTATTGGATTAGTGAAACTCAATGTCATTGTTACTTTATATAATTATTATGTTGGTTAGAAGACAAACATGCAGATAAAACTGATGAAATCGGGCTCTGGGAGTCTAATCTTCTCCATTACATATTCCCTTTAACATTCCAAGACTCTAAGTTTACTAGAAAGTGTCAGGCATGTTATTTCCCTTCTCAAAGAGCTATCATGGCCCCATCAGGTGACATCCTCTTCACTATAAATGCCCAATCCATAGACCAAATAATGTTGGCTCCCACTGTGGAAAATAATGAGCCTTTCTCCCTAGAATCCCTCACCCAGCTTTATCAAAAGCTAGATTTTGCTACTAGAGCCAAAATATTTGAGATATTCTTACTTGAGAATGCCCAATTACCTAAAAAGAATCCTCCATATCCTTCCTCCATCTTCCATGATCAAGCCAAACAAATCATATCCATGATTTCTTATATTTTGGGTTATTATTATGAACATTGGGTAGATGAGACCATTTTATGTTTACTCTCCATATTTTCCATTGACAGCAAGCCTTCCATTGTGTTCAATTTTAGTTAGTTCTTGGCTGACAACATTCATGAACAATTTATAAATTTTCCTACATAACAAGTGTTTAATTACACTTGCATTTTGATCTATATCTTCCTTTACTATCAAGCAGATAAGTTCAGTTTTGCAATGCAAAAGCTTGACGATGCAAGAAATCAACATGTAGTTATGTTTTGGACATCATAGGTCATGAAAGAGCAGCATGAGTTCTCTTACAAGAAATTTATTAAGAATTTAGTTCAACCAACCATGCACATCCTTAATAGTGCAATACAACCTAGAATCAGTGAAGAAATCAAGAGAGTTTTCCACCTAACAGATCAGGCAAAGGCTGGGGATTGGTATTTATACCAAAACTACACCGAGATCAAGGTTTATGGTCGCGAATTGGCACCCTACAGAATCCCTAAATACCTCCCTATGAGGATTTTTTCCCTAGAGTATATTAAATAGATGCTAAATTCTGATGACATCCATTTTGTAGTGGCCAAGAAGAAATCACAGTTCCGAATAAAGACACAGGTGGGTCAATTTGTATGTAATACCAGGATAACACGTGAAGAAGGAGACAAGATGCTTAAACAAATGAATTTTAGTGCAAGTTTTACATGGTCTTATGTCCCTTATGCCATTATTTCAAAGATTACGGTAGAGAATAAAAGTACTCCTTACATCCATACTTCAAGGCCTGAAATAGAACAATATGCAAATCAGTTGGAATGGACAGAAAACACCCTGCCAGAAGCTGAAGAACATCTCTTTTCTACTTCCAGTTTGCAGACTCCCACTCTAGAGGAAAAATAAAGAAAAATACAAAGGGAGGAAGGATCAACATCAACAAGAGGAAGTGAATCCAAAGAGTTTAGAATCAACTATAGGAAAATGACCAAATTGACTCATAGGACAGATGTGGACAAAGAGACAGAAGAGTAGGTTGCCATCATAATCACAGATTCACCACCTACAACTAGCAAATTTACAACATCTCCTACTAGACCTTCATCATCACAAGGTCACAAGGAAACATACCTAGAATCCCAAAATGTTCAAGGAGAGAAAGAGAAGATAGTTTTTCATAAGTAAAGGGAGATTAAACTCATAAATGAGATTCTAAAAAATAATACTTATAATTAGTTTTGGAAGTAGACCTCCAGCTCACTGTTGTGGGTGGGAACACCCTAGGGTCTTGGGTTGAAAACCCCAATAGAGTGGAGGGAAGAAAACAACAAGAAATGCACAGACAAACAATCTAAATGCATATACTACTGAACTAGGAAGAAGTGACCTTACCCAAAGGTCCTACGTTTGGGTAGATCCCGCAAGTTCCAAATCCTCTTATTCTTCTGATGGCTTTGAAACCTGTAAGTTATTCAAGAAAATCATATACAACAATAGTAACATAAAGCATATTCATGATATATATGTTAGATCATATAATAAAATGAACGATTACGCATTAATATAATATTTATAAACAAATCACAAAATATATCAATGCATAAACATGATAAATATTAGGAACAAAACATCATTTCTTTATTGATGTAAGCTAACTGAAAGGTGGAAAACTACAACCTGAGTCTTCCTTCAGCTCCAAGCAGAACTGTCCTCAGGATCCATCCTGTCCCAGCCTCAACAAACTTCCTCCATCAACATACACAAGGATATCACAAGAGGGGTGAAGGATATATCAAAAGAGGAAACAAGAGTTTCATAAAGCTTGGGGAGTGCAGGAGGCACATGGATTTCTTTAGACTCGATCAAGGATCAATCAACTATAATATCAATATCTCATCCCTTCCTCCTTTTTAGGACTTCCCATGGAGGTTTTTTTATACTTCTCTAATTAGTTTTTTCAGTTAGCAAATAGTTAGGCCACGGGCTATAGTAGGTGAGTAACAGGTAAAACCCATAAACTCTGCCCGCAATTAAGGAGATTTATTATTTTTAAGTGTTTAACACATATACGTGGGTTGGGTATATATTGACCTACGTGTACATGCTTTTAACATGGGGCAAAGTAGCGTATAAGAAATAAAACACTATTTTTTATATTTTGAGACCGGGTCTGGAAAGGAAGGGTTGCCCTAGGCCATAACCAAAGCATTTGATCTAACAAGAGTGGTAAATCGTGCTAAAACACTCACAGAGTAGATTATTATCATTTTTTGACACAAAGCATGGAAATATGCAGATGGAATTCCTTGAGGCCCAAACTTCACAGCCATAAATAGCAGAAGACTATAAGAGCACTACATTTGAGTTTAGCACCAAAGACATTCATCCCATTGATAAAATGGAGATGCATAAGAAAATTAGTGAAATGATATCTTCTACTTTAACTAACACAACTATGTCATTGTCCAAGTTTCAGATTTCATTGGCCAATGCTCAGTCACACTTGAAAATGGAGAAGTTGTCCTCCTTAGCCAAAGATAATAGGATCAAGTCTTTGGAAGAATTAGTGGTTAAGATAGGATATGATCCCAAAGATGTCAATGTTGTAGAGGAGATCATCAAAAAGAAGAATTTGGACATTGTAGCCTTAAGAAAGAAGCTTAAGCTGCCAGCCACAGAGGATCCATTGACCAAGGACATTGAAGAAAATGAGGCACATAAGGCTGACATGATGAAGCTAATCATAGAGCAAAACATACATATTATATAGATGTGTTGGAAATAATACTAAGAGGGGGTTGGAGTCGTTATTTACAATTCAATAACTTTTCAACTTCATAATTAGATTTATATACGCTACTTCAGTGAAGTGAACTCATGTGTGCATGCAATTGCTATTAAGGAAACCAACATATACCCAAAGAAATTTTGATTTTGTTATTTCATCATGTGTTGATATTTAATCAATGCATCAATACTTTATTAAATATTAACTATGTGCATTAATAACAAAATAAACCATCACACATAAGAAACACACATGAACACTAAGAATTAAGGTGGAAACCCAATGCAGGAGAAAAACCACCTATTTTCATCCCCTCTATCTTCTTTTTAATATAAAGAAAATCTATTTACAATAATGTACTAGTGCAGACTCATACCAGTACGCAGGCGCCCACCTGCAAAAGTCTACAATAATCTCTAGTTCTCCAACTTCTATTAGAAGGGAGCTACATCCCCCTAGTTCTTGTACTAGCCGATATATTTAACAGTATGTGCTCGCCTACAGAAGGCTACGACCTTAAATCTTCCTCCAGGGACCATGTTTCATAAATTTCAGATTGGATGCTCCTAGTACACAACAACACAATACAAAGGCCTTGTTTCATCAAATGTTCACACTGGACCCATCAAAAAATTTGAAGCTCAAACTCTATAATAATAATTGCATCAACCAATAATCAGTCAATCTAAATTGTCATATCACTATCACTAGAGCATAGTTCTAAACCTAGAAAACTACATCATCATCCAGAACTAGTAGCAACCTTAAAAATCATCCATCAGAATGTGTATGCTACTTTAATAAACCCAACCTGCTTGTATACGCTACTTCCTTTAACCAAACCTGCGTAAACCTCCAAAACTATTGAATCAAATCCATACCAACCAGTAGTATTCTGAATGTCTAGTGTCAAACTACAAAGATCTAGACAATCAACATCAACAATCATCCTTCTCACTTAATCAATCAATCAATCAATCAATCAGACTCAATCTCCTTATGCATTCAGTTCTACTTTTAGATCTAAGAAGACATCACTCAAAGATAACATAAAACCAGCAACATTGATCAGATATATCATTCATTTCAGAATAACATGGTTTTTCTTTTGCATATGCTACTTGGAAGCTTCGAACCAATGTGTATACGCAGCTTCACCAAGGAGAACCATCGTATAGATACGTAAATAAAAATTTACAACTTCGTTGTTATTCCAGACTTGACACATACCCAGATCATGATGTATAAAGAATAAAGCATGTGTAAGCAATCATATCTAGCCCAACCAATATTAGATCTTTGAATTTAAGTTTCTGTGATCCATATTCTAAGTAATAGAAACATTTTCGGAAGAAATCACATCAGAAAAATTGATCAATGCGTTTCGAACCAACCAGTGTGGTTCATCACCAGGACACGATGAAGAATCAAATCATAGTTGTAAGTTAAATAGGGAGATGGGCCTTCTAACGGCCAAAATGAAATGACTATAAAATGGCTATAAAATTGCTATATTTGACTAGGTTAGGAATACAGAGAAAAATATTACATTGAGAAGCCATTTTTAATTAAAAATATCTAAATTAGTCTGATTTGAATTAGAATGATTTTATTTGATTTTATATTTATTAATAAATTTAATATATATATATAGATAATATATATATATATTATATATATATTAATATAATATATATATATATATATATATGATAAGATAGATAGATAGATAGATATAGATATAAATAGAAAAGTATAAATAATCTAAATAAAATATTAGATTCAAAACTAATCGTCAAAAGGGAAAAAAATAATAGTTAATTATATTTGTATTGAGGAAGCTAAGGTCATTGCGAAAGTTTCTCATTTCCATCACCGTAAAATTAGAGAAGCCATAGAAATTGAGAAGAGGCCTAACAATCTTAATAGGGATGATGGTTAGAATATTAGTAGTTATTGGGTTCCTGCCCTCTCCTCCTAGTTTCTTTTTCCTTTTCTTGTCAGATTCCCCCGTGGTTCCTTTGTTATCCTTTTTTTCTATCTTTTCATTCCCTTCATGTTCTTATGGTCTCTTAGTATATATTATTTTATATTGTTTTAGTTAAGTA
>APFE030936370.1:29040-39802 GCA_000404065.3 Pinus taeda
AATGGCTTCTTAATGTAATATTTTTCTCTGTATTCCTAACCTAGTCAAATATAGCCATTTTATAGCTATTTTATAGCTGTTTCCTTTTAGCTGTGAGAAGGCTCATCTCCCTATTTAACTTACAGCTATGATCTAATTCTTCATCTTGTCCTGATGATGAACCACATTGGTTGGTTCAAAACACGTCAACTAAATTTTTTTGATGTGATTTCTTCCAAAAATGTTTCTATTACTTAGAATATTAGATCTTTCAATGATAAGTCATTTCAGGTCTCATGATCTTGATCAAACATTGAATTCAAGGTGCACAAAATATTTTATATTATATAATAATCTTATCCCTTGCAACATAAAATATACTTCAGATAGAAGTATTCCTGAGAAACAATTTCACTTGCACACTTGGCCCTTTGATCTTATCCTCCTTATATAGTTTTTGGCCTTTCTCAATACCTCAAACCAAAACAACACTTAGAACCTATGGTATTCTTCGAGGGGATCAAATAGTTGTTACTCTGCTCAATATTGTGGGCTAATACCATGGTATTGACCCTTGGTATTCTTTAATCTTGTATTTCCTTGATTTTCCAACCCATACGCACTTTTCCTCTTGTGAAAGTGTGTGCATACATATACGCTTTTCTGGTTCTATGAAACTGCGTGTATATGCTACTTTGACAAGGTGAAGCTTTGTATACGGTTTAAACTACCTTACAACATCATTTTCCTTCAACTTCTTGATTATGATCACTAGAACTTTGATCCATCTTTCTGTTCTTATGTACTAATGCCCTTTACCTCTGAATTGACCTATTACAATGTGAGTTTCCCCTTATCAAATATGAACTGACCTATGAGTGAGTTTCCATCAAGGACAACACCTGTATCATAATGCCAACAATCTCCCCCTTTGGACTTTATGGAAATCATATTGGTGTTTATTACTACAAGTCGTAGAACCTATTTGAGATATCAAGCAACAACAAAATACTCTCCCCTTTTAACATCAAGGGCAAAAGGTGGACCAAGATATTCTCCCCCTTTGAGATACACTATGTTGTCTATGCTCCACCTGAGCACATGCAAAGTCTGTAGAGATATTTTTTTAAAAGAATAACATGACTCTATAACTCAACTATGTGAGTATGACCTTCTTATCATCAATGACTCATACACACATCAATCACCCAAGCAAGTGGGGATACACCAGATTTGACTCATCCACCCAACCAAGTGGGGATATACCAATTATTTATATATGATTGAAATATAGCAATTATTACATCATCCTTCCCATGCATATGGGGGATATAAATTACAACATATGTACAATAGGACTGATTCAAATATAGACTATGATAGAAGGAGACATATTACACCCTAGATCTTTACATGACCTATGCAACAATGAATATTTGAAACCATAGCTAAAATCAGCAACCATAATGCCAACAATGTAGAATGTTTGTGAAGCCTAATGCTCCACCTGAACCTGTGCTACATGTGCATTGTTAACAAATCATTCATCAAGGCATCTTCATCAGTTAGTTGAAAATCAATGAAGAAATCATATCAGCATATTGTAATCATCAATATCAGAAGGAGCACCCATGTGAGAGTCTGACCTATTATTTTTCTATTAGAAAAACATATACATTCCTGCAGCCATAGAAACTCATGTATATACATGACTATCCTTCATGAAACCCGTGTATAGGAACCTTCCTCTAAAAAATGAATTCAACAGCAAGATGATGTAGAAACTACTCCCAGATTTTGTCTGAGATATTCAAATTTTTCTTTGGGAAGTAGTTTGGTAAATATATCAACAACCTGTTCTTTGAAGGGAACATACTCTAATTTAACCTTTTGTTCAAACACTTGTTGTCGTAGAAAATGGTACTTAATGGGTATGTTCTTGGTCTTGGAGTGCATGACTGGATTTTTCAAAATACTTATGGCACTTGTATTATCACATAGAATGGAGATGGGTGGAGAACAAGCGATTTCAATGCCAATGTTTGCATCATCTAGAGTATTTGTGTGCAACAAGATCTAACAACCACATATTTCACTTCAGTTGTAGATAAGGCAATCGAACTTTGTATCTTGTTGAACCAAGATACTAATCGTGATCCCATATAGAATGCACCTCCACTAGTGATTTTTTGACCATCAATATTTCTTGCCCAATATGCATCTGTATATGCATAAAGAGTAAGATATGTATCTTTAGGATACCATAGAACAAATTCTTGAGTTCAGTGAAGATATTTGAATACTCTTTTTACAGCCTGAATATGTGATTCCTTTGGATTTGCTTGGAACCTTCCAACAATTTCTACTGCATGCATGATATCAGGTCTAGTACATGTTAGATAAAGTAAATTTCCAATCATAGATTTGTATGCTGGCTGATTCAATGTAGATGATTCATCATTAGAACTGAGACTGCGTCCTGTTACCATTGGAGTACATACTAGTTTAGAATCTTCCATTCCGTATTTCTACAAAATCTTCTTGAGATATTTATTTTGTGAAATAAAAATACCATCTTTTGTTTGTTGTACTTGTAGACCAAGAAAATTAGTAAGTTCACCAAGTAAGGACATTTCAAATTCTTGCTGCATAACCAAAGAAAAGTTTTGACTCGTAGATTGTTCATTGTTACCAAAGATGATATCATCAACATAAACAACAATAATTAGTAGTTTATCATTCTCAATCTTTGTGTATAAGTTGTTGTCTACATATCCTTTTGAGAAACCATTTTGTTGTAGATATTTGTCAAGATGATAATACCAGGCCCTTGGAGCTTGTTTCAGACCATATAGGGCCTTTTTGAGCTTGCATACAAGTTTTGCATCATTTCCTAGAATGAATCCTTCTAGTTGCTGAATGTAAACTTCTTCTAAATATCCATTAAGAAAAGTTGATTTTACATCCATTTGAGATACTTTGAATTTTCAAAAACTTGAAAGAGCAAGAAACATTCTTATGGCTTCAAGTCTGGAAACATGTGCAAAACGTTCTTCAAAGTCTATAACTTCTTGTTGAGCATACCCTTTACAAATATTCATTTTGTTCCTATAATACTTTTATCATGAGGTCAAGGAACTAGTTCCCAAGTATCATTCTTTTCAATTTGGTCAAGTTCTTCATCCATTGCCTTAACCCAACATTCATATTTGCTAGCTTCATTAAGATTCTATGGTTCTATGGAGGATAGTAATGCTAGATAACTGGAATTTCCTCCAAGAGTTCTTTTATCTGTACTCCAGACCCTTTTTCTCCTAGAATTTGAGATTCAGGATGATTCTTTTGAACATACCTGGATGGAGTTGATTCCTTGTTAGTTGTATATGCCCCTGATGCTTCATTGGTTTCTTCATCTATATCATTTTGATGTGATACGGGAAAGCATTCACCGTCTTCCTCATTGTCATCTTCCTTTGTTGATTTCATCTGTTCCGAATTTTTGCATGCTTCATCAAATACTACATCAATGCAATCAATTTTTTTTGAAGTATCTTATTATAACATTTCTATCCTTTACTTCTATATGGATAACCAAGAAAAGTTCTTTCATCTACTCTATGTTCAAACTTACTAGGTTTTTCATCAGTCTTTCTGATGAAACATTTGCTTCCAAAAACTCTTAAGTGATTTAAAATAAGAGGATTACAATACCAAAGTTCATATGGAGTTTGATCACTGTTTACCAAAACATTAGCTTACTTGAGAATATTTACAGTAGTAAATGTAGCTTCACCCAGAAGGTGGCAGGAGTTCCATATTCATCGAGGATAGCTCTAACCACTTGTTGGATTGTTCTGTTCATTCCTTCCACTACGCCATTTTATTGATGAGTTTTGGCAACAGAGAACTGCCTTTTTATTCCATGTTGTTCACAAAAATCAAGAAATTCATCTGATATGAACTGCCCCCCCTTGATTAGATTTGAGACACTTGATTTTTTGATCTAATTCATTCTCAACTAAATCTTTGAAGACTTTAAAATTTTAAAATTCTTCATATTTATGCTTTAGTAAACCAATCCAACACATTCTAGAAAAATCATCAATGAATAAAATGAAGTATTCTCCTCTGCGGAGTGAATTTTTCCTTGTTGGCCCACACAAATCAGTGCGGATGAGTTCAAGAGGCTTACTTGATGATCCTTCTTTCTCATTGAAATGAACTCTAGTTTGCTTACTGACTTGACATGGCTTGCAAATAGTATTTTCTAGGATGTTGATATCTAGAAGATCAAAAACCATCTTTAGCCTGCATGCTTTTCTTATTTGAGAAAAGCTTAGATGCCCCAACCTTCTATGCCATAACTAGTTTTCATTTGTTTTTCTTAGATAGCATTATTTTTGTTTTCGTATATATATTATATATATATATATATTATATATATATATATATATATATATTATATATATATACATATATATACATATACATACATATATATTGCTTGGATTTCTTGTACCTTTGATTACGATCTTTCCTGTATCAAGCTGATGAAACACACATATATTTGATCGAAACACAACTTCATTTCCTTGATCACACATTTCACTGACACTCAAGAAGCTATGTTCTAAACCATCAACATACATGACATTTCCAGCTTTAACCTTTTCTTTTAAATAAACAGAACCTTTACCTTTAATGATAGCTGGTGCGTCATTTGCAAAGGGGACATTCTTTTCCTTTTCTAAAGCATTATATGAATGACGTTTATCTTTATCACCTATCATGTGTTTAGAGCATCCGCTGTCAATGTACCACTGATTTTTTTTTCCTTCTGCAAAAAGAGCTATGCCACATCTTTCTTATTGATATTCCTTCTTTCTCCATACCTTGTTTTCTCCTTTCGAATTGTTGGCCAAAATTTTCTCCTACATTCAAATTATTCATGAACAAACTTATTGTGAAACGAACATTCAATTTCATATTCAAGAGGACAAAAGTTATTATAAGAAAATTTCTTGATTCCTATTATGCTTCTTTGATTTCGTGCTTCTCTAGTCATGATAGTTTTGTAAGCAACACATTGATCAACCTTATGCCCAAAGTTATGGCATGTAAAGCATTGTCCATTAAATAAGTTTTTGTGATCATAGAATCTTTTGGTATTGTTTACCTTTTGGTTGATGCTTGTATTGATGTTCATCCTTGGAGTAAATTGAGTATGATCTACTCAATGAGTACTTTTATGCTTTTGCTGACGATTGACATATTGTTCACTGGTCTTTACTGCATCAAGATAGCTTCTGGTAGTGGCTAACAACTTTTGTGATTGGGATGATTATTCAGTATATCCAAGACCATGATTTATAAGAGGAGAATGTTGAACCTTGATGATTTCATCTAACGTTTATGATCCTTTAGCAAATCTAAGATTAATAGATTTTGTCTTCTCAAGTTCTTTTCTTAGACCCACTACTTCACATTCTAACTTTTCATTGTGTTTTTCTCTTTCAGTGAGTTGATGTGTCTAAGTGTCAATGATCATATTCTTTTCTTCCAAATAGATTTTGAGTTTAGTGATTTCTTCAAGAAAATATTCCTCTTCTAAGGCATCCATGAAGTCATCATTGTCATAAGCCATGAGTAGTTTAAAATCTTGTTCATTTTCAACTTCATCACTATTAGACAATCCATCACTATCTTCATAACTCTAGTAACTTCCTATATTAAAAAACTATTTTCTATTACTTTTTGTAGACTCCTTTCCTTTTTCATGAGTTTCTTTCTGAAGACATTTTGCAACATAATGGCCAACTCTACCACAAGGAAAGCATTTGAATGGAAGCTTACCTCTGAATCTTTGAGAACCCTTTTGAATCTTATTGAAAAGTTTTACCTCATCTTCTTCTAGAATATATTATGATTCATTAAGATATTCTTTTTATTTTCCCTTTGCTAAAGCTTTGAAAATTGCTTCTCTAATATCTGATGGACCTTCTTTCCTCATTTCAAAAGAAATTAAAATTCCATGAAGTTGAAGAACAATAATAGATTGAAGATCCTACTTTTCTTCTATGGAGAATACTTTTGACTCAAATTTATAAGAAAAAGATCTCAAAATATTCTCTACTAAAGTAGCTTGTTTCATTTCTTCACCCAGATTCTTCATACAATTAACAATCTCATCTACTCGTAAAAAGTAACTAGAAATACTTTCATCACTATGCAACTTGAGAGTTTCATGTTGAATTCTAAGAGTTTGGAGCTTAGCATGTTTTACCTAAGAGTCCCCTTCGTAGCTGTGAATGATTTTATCCCATATTTCTTTGGCTGTCTTGAGCTACATGAATTTGGCGAATTATGATTTTGATAGACTTCCCAATAAAGTATTGACTTCTTTGGCATTGGTTTCATATAACTTATTCCATGTTGTATCTGTAGGTATTGCAGCTAGAAATTGGTATCCTCCTTCCACTATTTCCTGAACATCAGCTCCAAGCGACTGAAGATAGTCTCTTATTCTTATTTTCCAATAAAATAAGTTGTTCCCGTTGATGATTGGTGGTCTGATAGATCCCATGCCTTCCTGATTGTTCATCTTGAAAAATTTCCATTTAAGCGATCTCGATTCTTCTAAAGGACACCCTCTGATACCAATTGTTGGCAATAATACTAAGAGGGGGGTGAATAAGTATTTAAAATTCAATAAATTTTCAACTTCATAATCATATTTATATACGCAGCTTCAGTGAAGTGAACTCATGTGCGCATGCAACTATTATTAAGGAAACCAACGTATACCTAGAGAACTTTTGATTTAGTTATTTCATCATGTGTTGATCTTTAATCAGTGCATCAGTACTTTATTAAACAGTAACTATGTGCAATAATAACATAATGAACCATCACACACATGAACACCAAGATTTAAGGTGGAATACCAATGCGGGAGAAAGACCACCTACTGTTGTCGTCTCTAAAGAAAACATGTTTACAATCATGCACTAGTGTAGACTCATAGCAATACACAGGAACCCACCTGCAAAAGGCTATAACCTTCTCTTATTCTCCAACTTCTACTGGAAGGGAGCTACAACCCTCTAGCTCTTGTACTAGCCAACATGTTTACCATTACATAGGTGTTGGCCTACATAAGGCTACAACCTTCACTCTTCCTCCAGGGACCACATTTCATAAATTTTCAAACTGGATGCTCCTCGTACACAACAACACAATATGAAGGCCTCGTTTCATCAAATTTTTGCACTAGACCCATTAGAAGCTTTGAAGCTCAAGCTCTATAATATTAACTGCATCAACCAATAACCAATCATTCTAAACAATCAAATTACTATCACTAGAACACTATGCTGAACCTAGAAAACTGCATCATCATTTAGAACCAACTACAACCTTAAAAACAATACATCAGAATGCATATGCTACTTTAGTGAACCCAAACTATGTGTATACATTATTACTTCCTTTAACCAAACTTGTGTATACCTTCAAAACTACTGAATCATAAAAATTTCTAAATCAAATCTGTACCAACCTGTAATATTCTAAACATCTACTGCCAAATTTCCAAGATCTAGATAGTCAGCAGCAACGATCACCCTTCTCACTTAATCAATCCATCAATCAGACTCAATCTCCTTGTGAATTCAGTTCTACTTTCATATCTAAGAAGACATAATTGACAAACAAAAGTAATCCAGCAACGCTGATCAAATAGATTGATCATTTCAAAATAACAGGCTTTTCTTTTGCATACACTACCTGAAGGCTTCGAACCAACGTGTATACGTGCCTTCAGCAAGCTGAACCAACATATAGATCTATAAATAAAATCATACAACTTTGATAATATTCTAGACTTCACACATACCCAGATCATGATATGTAAAGAATAAAACACGTGTAAGCAATAAGATCTAGCCCATCCAATATTAGATCTTTCAATGATAAGTCATTTCAGGTCTCATGATCATGATCCAACATTGAATTCAAGGTGCACAAAATATTTCAGATTATATCATAATCATAGCCCCTGTAATATAAAATATACTTCAGATAGAAGTATTCCTGAGAAACCCTTTCACTTGCACACTTGGCCCTTTGATCTTATCCTCCTTAGATAGTTTTTTTCCTTTCTCAATATCTCAGACCAAAGCAACAATTAGCACCTGTGGTATTCTTGGAAGGGATCAAATATTCATTAATCGACTCAATATTGTGGGCTAATACCATGGTATTGACCCTTGGTATTCTTTAATCTTGTATTTCCTTTATTTTCCAAGCCATACATGCTTTTCCTCTTGTGAAAGTGCGTGCATATGTATATGCTCTTTTTGTTCTTTGAGACAAAGTTTATACACTGCTTTGACAAGGTGAACCTGTGTATATAGCTTAAACTACCCTACAACATCCTTTTCCTTCAACTTCTTGATTCTAATTAGTAGACCTTTGCTCCATCTTTGTGTTCTTCTGTACCAATGCCCTATTACCTTCGAATTTACCTGTTACAATGTGAGTTTCCCTTTATCAAATCTGAATTGACCCGTGAGTGAGTTGTCATCAAGGAAAACACCTGTATCATAATGCCAACAAGATGGAAGTAGAAATGGAGAGGACGATAAAGGAGAAAGAAGAAAGTCAGAAGATGGCCATTGTGCCCCTAAATGCCATACCCATTTCTTAGCTTCCAGCAACTAGAACAACCACTTCTTCCACTCATACTACAAGTGTTGGTAACCAAGACACTGGAGAACATGTCACTCTAGTCAAAAGAGATCAAGACTTCGCAGGATCAAGTAAAATATTTAGAGGTACAAAAGAAAAAAGTTGAAGCCTCTCATATTACTAAAATGCAAAAATCACAGAGACTGTTGGAGAAGTTGCAGAAGGTAGAAAGGGATACCTCAATCGGTCTGTTATGAAACTAGCTCAAGAAATGATAGAAAAGATAGATCAACGCCTTAGAATTCAGCCTCTTCGAGGGGGAAACCTCCTTTGCATTACATAAATGAACAATTCTTGGATGATACAAATGAAAAGACCTCCTTTCTATATATAGGAGTCTAAGGGGTCATAACATAATCAGAGCCTACATAACGATAATAATTTAAGGGCACAATAATAACAATACTGGGCTTCTATGGGCACAATAGTAACAATATGGACAGAATAGGGGCACAACAATATTAATAAGGGGTACAACTACAATAGTAATGGGGTAATCACTAGTATTATGGGGACCCAACATGCCCCTCTCCTTCAAAAAAAGTGTTGTCCTCAATGCTTCAGTAGTTCTAGATGCTTCTATATAAAATTCTCATCCTCCCATGTGGAATCTTCATCAGATAATTTCTTCCACTTGATAAGATACTCTGAAATTGATCGATTTCATAGCTGTCGAGTTCTTGTTTCTGTGACTGCTTCTGGTTCCAATATAATTTTTCCTTCCTCGTCAAGTTCTGGAAATAATTGTTTGAACTAGGAGCTTTTCGCCCATAACCTTCTTTAAACATGAAACATGGAAAACTGGGTGCAATCGAGAAGCTGCAGGAAGCTCCAATTTGTATGCCATAGTACCAATCTTTTGCAATACCTTGTACAGACCATAATACTTTGGTGATAACTTATTATCCTTCTTAGCTTGCTTGAGGGACATTTGCTTATATGGTTGTAGCCATAGAAATACCCAATCACCTACAACAAAACTTCTTTCACTGCGACGTTGATCTGCCTGTTGTTTCATTCTATTCTGTGCCAACACGAGGTTACCCTTTAAGAGTTGTAGGACTTGTTGTTGATGTTCGATGTGATGTTCCACTGCTTGAACCTTAGAATTTTCTCTTAAATATGATGTGATGGATGGTCGTTCATACCCATAAAGTGCTATAAATGGGGTCATTTTCGTTGTTGTATGGAAGGAAGTGTTATACCACCATTCAGCGAGAGGTAACCATTTGACCCATTGTGTCTGTTTATCAGATACAAAGCAACGAAGATATCCTTCCAAACATTTGTTTACTATCTCAGTTTGCCCATCAGATTGAGGATGATAAGATGAGCTATGAGCTTACTGAGTACCAAGACAAGAAAATAATTCTGTCCAAAAATTTCCAGTGAAAATGGGATCTCTGTCACTTACAATAATCTTTGGGTTTCCATGTAGCTTTTGAATTGTTTCCAAAATGCACTAGAAACTGTACTGGCTTTAAATGGATGTGATAATGCACAAAAGTGTGCATACTTGGTAAGTCTGTCAACGTACCACCGTGATGACAACTCTTTCCTCAGTACTTTTTGGTAAACCTGTGATAAAACCCATTGAAACCTCCTCCCAACATTGGCTTGGAATGGATAAAGGTTGTAATAGACCTAGTGTCTTAATTGTTTCAACTTTATTTTGTTGGCAAACCAAACATTCCGCCACAAACTTTGAATATCTGATTTAAGGCCATCCCAAAAAAAATCCTTCTTAACCCTGTGGTAAGTTTTTAAAAATCCTGAGTGCCCTCCTAAGGGAGAAGTGTGCAATTCCATAAGAATCTTTTGTTTTAGCTGGGAATCCTTACAGAGGTATAAGCGATCTTTGTACCATAACGAATCATTTTGCCAGCTAAATGTATCAGAGGTACTGGAATCTTGTTGTAACTTTCGAATAAGTGCCCACACTTCTTCGTCATTCTTCCATTCCTCCCTTGCTTCATTTATCCAATCTGGTTGGATAATAGAAATGGCACACAACAATGCTTCCACATCCTCATCC
>APFE030936379.1:1433-38129 GCA_000404065.3 Pinus taeda
ATATATATATAATCACCTACTTCTTGTATAATTTACAAGCACCACAATTTATTAATACTAAAAGAGGAAGATATTCAACTTAGGAAATACTAGGCTTTGGAAGGTCACGAAACAAAGAAGACGAAAGAACTTTGGAAGGAAATATAAGGGACTGAGAAACTAATCAAGGCATTCAGAGTTGCCCCTAAAAGGGGAAGGGATTATCTTATAAATCATGTGTAAGAAATTTAGTTAATGGGAAAGCAAGGATGGGTAAACATAATGCTCATCACTGCCCTAATGAGGAGACAAATTCCATGCTCTGCAAGATTCAGTAGGAGGTAGAAAGGTATGCAAATAGCCATGCAAATGGACCTGTGATCCCTATCTTTTTTTTCAACCCTCCTATTTCTCTTTCATGGCCAAAGAAACTATGCTCCACTCTCTTAAACGTCATTCCAACAGATGTCCTTTACTTCTTCTTAACGAAACGACATTTGAATTATTTCAAAATTGATGGATATTTCCCTTCTATTCCTGCAATACTACAAGTAGAAACCCAATAATCAAAAGAGAAATAGAACATATGAGGAATAAGAAGGCCTTGTGCTCATGTTTCAAGACCGTAGTAGATTCTATAATTAGAGACCTAACAATAATGAAAAGAGAAAAAGAGAAGAAAATGATTGTAGGATGTGTTGGGGTCTAAAGACATTGTTGCTTGATCCCATTAGCTAGTAGGACAATTTAACATGGAGTTTTCTTGGCTTATAAATAGGCTATATTAAACACAAATACCATGGGAAAAACCAATAATGTCCATAAACTTAGAGCCAGAAAAACCACAGGTAATTTGACCAAGTCAAGTTTACCTAAACCACCCTAACAATCCCCCCTTTAAACTTGACTTGGGGAGGTTAACCTAGTCCATTTGTCAATCATCTCATCTAAGCTCTCACATTCCCCCCCCTCAATCCAAGATACTAGTACACCTACCACCCTGGTACCTCATCAAGCTTGATGACTCAATGTGCCACTACACTAGATGTATGCTTGAGAAAGCTCTTAAGGCTTGACAATAATGTGTGCTCCTGTAAAACACGTTTACATGAACATTAAGTCTTACAACTTCCTAGGGAAATGACTTAAAAATACACCCTTAGGTTGTTCACTCATTACACACTGTCTCTTTCACTCTATACTAATATGTCTTCATTTATTTTATCCATATGACCACTCTCTCAACTTCTATATCTAGCCCTTTCCATACATAGATTTTCAAACCATTTATAAGTTTATGAGATCCATACAATCTATCAAAATCACCGTGCATCACTTTCAACCTTTCTTGTAGTTGGTTTAGCAATATTGAAATAACAAAATATATCTTATGACTACATGACCATTAAAATTGGTGATGCAAGAGCATCTAAACTTAGCAAGCAATATGATTTTTTAGTCACATGTTGTGGTTAAAAGAGTTGAATTTCATTACTTGAGCGGTAAAAAGGTTAGTTTTAGTAGAGGGGGTTGGACCTCTCAAAGATAAGTTTTACTTCATTATTTTAATAGTTAGGAAATTACCTTATTTTAGACTAAGGCAAAGTTGTTAGCATAGGTGCGTAATAGAGCTTAAAAATAGAGATTTGATTGTTAGATTGATCAAAATAGAGGTCGAGTTGTTAGTGTAGTTGGAATAGAGTATGACTCATAAAAGAAAGAAAATGTAATGGAAAAAGATGAGCCGAGCTGAGATGATAGAGGTTTGAGTGAGAGGCGAGAGTTTGAGTGTTAGAGAGGGTTTGAGATTGAGACATGTTAGAGTCGGTCTTGTCAGTCCTCCGTTAGAGATCAAAACTCTTTATGGATTTCATTTTTAGGTGTCTCTCTCCATCCACTCAGCTGCATTTCACTAGGGGCATGTCATAATCTGACGGGATGATCTTGTCAGTCATTACCCCTTACCCCTCACGTTTGGCACCTGCTGGATTAGGTCTTTTCATCAATGTTTATTAAAGCCCATGACAGTCAATGTTCAATATTTTAATGGACAAGAGTCATTTCAGTGATTAGGTCTAGGGATCAATTAATTTGGTCTTCAACCATGTCCAATAAAGCCATGCAGGCTAGAGGGAGGCCCTTACAAAGTTGTGATTTAAAGATTTTCATCGGCATGTTGATAGATTATGACTTTTCTTCAAAACTTTGTTTTGAAGAAAAGTCAACAGTGTGTCATTTGTGATAATTTTCAAAAAGTTTCCAGTTGATCTCTTCAGGCGCAATCATGTTTTCCTTGGCCAAATGCCATATCAGCTACCCCTGCAAAAAGTGCCAAAAATTTCATCATTTTACTTAAAAATCCAAAAAGGAAAAGTGAAATACAGAGTTGAATTAAATCATGGAAAAAGTGCCAAAACAAAACATTACCAAAGTGGGTTTTGAAGAAACAAAAATCAAAACCATGACTCCAATGTCTTTATATAGAATTTTCACAAGAAACAATGTCATTTTGCACACCATGGTTAGAGAGAAGCATTTCAAAGTGATTGTGAGAGCTAGTGCACGTTTTGGGTGAGGTTGGAGGTGTTTTGACAGGTGCAGCGCACAAGCAGAGGGGCGCGACCCACTGTGGGAGCGCAGTGCACTGGGCATGACCACACAGTGTTAAAACAAAATGGGCGCACACAAACAACGCGACACACTGGGTATGCTACGCGGCACACACCCATAAAGGCCCGATTTTGCTCCAAATTGCAACAATTGCCTTTGAAACCCTTGAAATTGCCAGGTAGGGTCAACATCTTGGTTGCTCATCCATTTTTGTGAATATGATGATGGATTATGGCCGTTTATAGTTGCAATAAAAACTCTTAAACTGTACCACTTGAAGTCAGCAAAACTGTTGCTATTAGGGTTGCAAATTCATTGTGTTGATGCCAAGGTTCCTCCTCCCTTTCATCTTTCCCTTCTTTCCATCGTTCCCTTCCCCCCTATCCCATTTTTCCCATTTTTCCCTACCCTAAAACGTTACTAAACTCCTATTGCTTATCCCATCCACTCATTTGTCAAATGTAAAACCCCAAAATCCTACCTTATAAAATCCCAAACCCTCCTACATGTCCCTAAACAAAATTTCTCCCCATAATCCCTAATCCCTTCATATTATTCCCCTTCCTAATAGTCCATTTTGCATTGTTCCCCTTGGTGGCAGAATTCATAACAACACAGAGTTTCATACATCATTAAAGGGCAGTCCAAGCACAATCCATATACATCAACATCTTTTCTTCAAGGAATTTGGTACAACAGTCATGGCATCTAAGCATTCATCGGAGTATGAAATGGAAACCCAAAGTGACTCATCCTCGGAAGAATAGGCTCCCTGGAGACCTCATAAAAGCGGCAGACATGTTAGGGAAGAACCAACCACCCTTACAGAATTGCAGTCCTGCCCTCTTTCTCTGTCATGTTTCCAGCATCTGTCATGCTTTAAGTTTTGTCAGAAGGTGGCTAGTGTTCGATTTCATCATGAGTTGGCTCATCTTTTTGTGCTTCACTTACATGGAGATCACACTATCTTAGCCGGTGTCACCTTCACACTTACACCTGAATTTGTCTCATTAGCAACTGGAATACCGAACATTGGAGAACCATGGCACAAGAAACAGAAGGTTGATCGGCAACATTATGAGCCATACATTAAAGTCGATTTCTTGAGGTAGCTCAAAAGAGTCTTTCCATTCCAATATATGAAAGATGAATATGCTCCACTAATGAAGTTAATCATGAAATATTTCAGCTGTGAGGGGAGGTTCTCTCGTTTATATGCTTATCACATCAGGTTGCTAATGCATTTTACTAGGGTACGAATGATGAACATCCCATATTTCATTTGCAAGAACATAGATAGGATGAACACCTTCATGCAGCACAAAACCCCTCAGCAGCAACTTAACAGTGTTTATCATTTTTCTCTTATTAAGATTTTGGTGGTTCATTAGCTGGGATTACAGGGCACTACTTGGGATGATTTCATCTCCCGTGACCTCTTCAGCACTTCGCAGGTATTATCAGAGGTTGAACATGAGATAGATGGTCCTTCTCATCAATATGAATGCCATGAGACCGCTAGTGTACCGGTATTCATCACATATCAGAGAGGCGTTAGACATTTGTTTGCAGCAACAAAGCGAGTGTTATCTCCACCCGGGGTGGAAGGGGCCTCGCTTCCGACATCGACAACACAGGTACAAGACAGGGGCAAGAAGCCCATGCATGACAAGGGACCATCAGGTAAACGAGAGGCCGACTTCATTCTCATTCATGATGATGATACAGATGTGGAGAGTGCCAAACTTAGAAGGACCATCCAGGAGCAGAAAACAGAGATCCAAGCCTTGTCTCTCAATTTGGAGAGGGCTAAGTGGATTATCAGGTACTTGGAGAAGAGGAATAAACAGCTCGAAGACCAACAAGAGATCGTGGAGCTGCAAAACATCCGCAAGAATCGCCGATCTGCCCAATAGAGGAGGATTGAGCTCACTCCATTAGAGCAAGAGATTAATAATGACCGAGAGTCTTGGCTTGAGCGGATCAACATCCACCTTGAGAGACTGCTAGAGAAGGATGACAAGGACAAAACATATTAAGGCATATGGTTTATCACTATAGGGCATGTAACATGAGTTCAAAGGCTCGGTTAAGGAATTTGAAGGCGAAATTGAGGAGAGTGACAAAAAGACAAAAGAGGCAAAAAGAGCAAGATCTTCTCCAAGTCTTGGCAGAAGCCTCTTTGGCCCAGCATTGCACTTCATAGATAAGCTCTAGCCCAAATTTCAAAAAAATTGGGGCATTCTTGGTCTTTTGACAAATTTTTGTGCACAAAAAGGGTTTTTCTCCCTGTGTGTTGCGCCACTGGCGCACGCTTATGCTAGGGAGCTCTAAATGGAAAAAAAAATATATTTTTGGATTCGGAATGAAAAATCATGACTACTGGTGTATGGCCAAGAAGTTTGGGCAAGTTTTGAGTCCTCAGGAGGTCAAAAACACTCAAAAAATGACCTCTCTACCGCTATTTTGACACACAGGAAGCAATCTTGGGAGATTGAAGTTTTGGAGGGAAAAATGAGCACCAAATTTAGAAATTCCACTTGGGTTGGAAAGTAGATAGGTAGGGCTTTCTAACAAGCACACTTGGGCACAATTTGGACTTCCAAACGTACCTCAAAACCACCTCCAAAGTGGCGCAACACATACAGTTTTGGGTGCGACGCACGAAGACCCAAAGGCCAAAATCACTTCCGCTTCGCGAAATCTCAATTTGCAATTTTCTCCAATTGGGCCTGCTCATTTACACTACATTTTTCCCAGAACCTAGGGAAAAGTTTAAAAATTATTTTCACTAAAGGTTGGCTTCTATCCAAGTGGCAAAAGGAAGGCGAGCAGTCACCCAAACATCTACTCTATAGTTTTGTCATTAACGTTGCACCTGTCACTAATGGTTGGCTTTCCATTTCCAGTTTGTAATGATTTAAAAAAATCCCCAACTTTGGGTTGTTCCATTTCCTAATGGAAAAGTCTATTTATTGTATGAAAAACCATTTGAAAAGGGTTGGTTGTAATTTTAGGGAGACTGTGGGAGAGAAACTCAGTTACTCATTGTACATTTTGACAGAGAATTAAATGAAAGGCAGCAATTCTGGTTCATGAGATTCTTGTGGTGTGAGTTTAGCAAATGTATTTTCTTTCTGTTTCATATGTATTTCGTTATGTTTCACAGTTCATTCATATTCATTTCCAGTGAAAGTTTCCAAGTAAGAAAAGGTAGAATTCATGTTTATTGCTTTGCCTTTGGGAAAGTTTAACATTCTGTGTTCTTCTTCTGTTGAAAAGGATTCATGTATTTATGCCCTTTTCACCCTCCTAAACAATCTTTCCATTTCGTATTATTTCAAATTTAATTGCTAGACTTTCCGCCTGTCTTGCCTCACGAAGTAATTTGTGCCTTTGTATTAAATTCTCTGCTCATGTTGTTCTTCAGTCCCATACATCACAGAAAAATCAGTCATTTATCAAAAATTGCCTCTTGTTTCCATATTTATTTCCCTAGACTAAAAATCAATATTCATTATAAGTCATCTGAAACCATACTGTTTATTTATTCACTAAGTGTGATACAGAGAGAGCCCTCTCCTGTTTTGGTAGGGCTAGCTACCAAAATGAGCGTGGTTTGTGGTTACCCTGGATTTTGCCTTCTTTCGGCCTAAGGAATATTTAGGTGCTAACATAGTGGCGACTCCATTGGGGAACGAAATTACACCCCTTACTTCCTTCTGATAATTCTAAGCTTCCGGATGATAAGTTTAGGATTTGATAGGCTAAGTGAGTTGGTCGTGTCCTTTTGATTTTTCTTAATAGCACGCTGGCTTCTAGAAGATATACCAGAGCTAATCCAGATCCAGATCCTCCGCACATCTATGAAAATCCCAATTTGATTCCAAGACTTCATCATCAAGAGAGCTCTATATCTCCCGTGTTCAAATCCCATTCATGTCCTAACATTTTTGAGTATCTTGAAGAGCTAGATTTTGATGAGCAGTTTGAAATATCATTGTTTGAGACCAAATCCGAAAGGGCGGTTGACTCTACTATCCCCAATCCACATTTTCTTGTAGACTTAGAAACTGAATGGGCTAACCGGTTAATTGATAATTATATTGTGACACAGCTTCAAACTCCAATTGTTAACCCCCTACAAACTACGCACACTCCTCCAACACCTCCAAGGCCAAACCTACCAAGAGTGATGGCTGCTCGTTTTGCACCTCTTGCGCTGCCTCAAGTTTTATATGATATGCTCGCAGATTATCAAAGCAAAATCCCATTGTTTGATGACGCTCCTAACAGAATTACCGCTTAGCAACATGTGGACAGAATGGCATATTTTTGTGAACTTCATGAGATCGATGTAGAGAATGTGGCAATGAGACTCTTTGTACAGACATTTGCAGGTGAAGTGAGGAAATGGTTCAGAGGTTTTCCGGCTGCACGTATCGCTACCTTGGCCGACCTACAAAGACAATTTTTAGGCCATTGGGAAGTGAAAAAGAATCCTCTCCAAATTATGGCTGAATATGAGCAAATCAAATGAAATGCTAGTGAGTCGGTCCAAGACTACTGCATTAGATTCAATTCTTTTTATAACAAAATTCCCGATCATCTAAGGCCACCTGTGGGGCTAGCCATGGTGAAGTTTCCGGATGGTTTTGATGCTGACATGGCTTATCAATTAAGAGAGAGAGAACCGATCACAATGGAAGACATGCAGAGAATCACAATCAGTGTTGAAGCAAATCTGCTGACCAAGAGGGCTAGAGCAAAGGTGGAAAAGAAGGTCACCGTAAAAGAAGAATCTTCCTCGATAGACCAATTACTTCGGAAGGTAGAGAAAATGCTTGAAAGGGTGAAACTTGACAAACCCAAGCCACAAGTTAGAAATCCTAACTTCCATGGCCAACAACAGCCACAATATAGAATAAGGCAGAGAGATCAACCAGCCCAAGATCAGATAGCACAACAGCCACTACAGCCACATTTGCAGCAAAATTTTGCGCATGGACCGGAGTCAGATGAGGATGGGAATATAATAGGTGAAGAAAACTACTTCTTTACTCCTGATGATTTGAATATTTATATTACCGAGGATGAGGAGTATGCAGAAAGTTCGGTTGTACACAAAGATGCAGATTTCTTTCTAGCCAATGACACCGTTTTGGAGGAAGAATCAGATGAGTACCAAAGAGGCTATATGAATGCTCTGTCCCCCCAGTAGCAACGATATTCAATTAGAAACAGAGACATGCCAGTTAAACTAATTCAGAAGAGGAAGGACGTTGAGGCATCAAAGAATGATTAATCAATTGCACAAAGGAAAGGAAAGGAGGCGGTTGATCCGGATAGCAGCAAATCACCATCAGTAGAAAAATCAAATCAGCCAATTGCATCGAAAGAAAAGGAAAGGAAAGAAATCCCAGTCAAAGAGGTAGAAAAGATTTCCGCTTTTAATTTAGTGAATGAAATTTCTAAATTGAAGGTATCCATTCCCTTGACTGAAATAATGAGGAACATCAGTTATAAAGGGCAAGTGTCTAAAATTTTGAATTTTGACCCAATGTCTGACATGGTGAATGTCGAAGATGATCAACCTGAAATGATTTTTGGGCCAGCATCGAATGGTGAGTCTCCTGATAATGATGTGCCATCTTTTTATATCAGTTTAAGATTGCATGATTTTGTGTTACATAATGCCATGTTCGATTCCGAAGCTTCTCACAATCTCATGCCCAAGGCTATCATGGATAAGCTGGGTCTGGACGTCACCCGACAATACCATGATCTCTATTCCTTTGATTCCAGTAGAGTAAGATGTATCGGGCTCATCAAAGACTTGGTTGTGACTCTGGATCAAATCCCAATGAATAATGTTTTGATGGATATTGTTGTAGCAGATATTCCTCCCAGGTTTGGCATGCTTCTTTCCAGGTCTTGGGTAGCAAAATTGAAAGGGACACTACAACTAGATTTCTCCTATGCAACGATTCCGGTGTTTGGCCAAATGAGGAAACTGTATCAGGAACAAAAAATGAAATACATGATTACAAGTAAGGAGAAACCAATAAATCATCCAATTAATTATGTACATGCAGATTTAGAGTCTTTCGTTTTGTATTTTGATAGTTTCAATGATATCGATAGTTAGTTAGTAGAAGCAGTAAATATTTCAGAAATAGTAGAAAATTTCAGAGGAGTTTTAAAGAAAGAAGGATAAGAACAGTAGAACACTGTTGAGCGATCAGCTGAAAGTAATGGACAACAAGCAGACAAAGCACAACAAACAGATTTTCAGCACTTGCAAGAAGAGGAAGAAGGTTTGTGGACCATGGATTTCGATGGAGCAGTGGGAAATGATGGCATTGGAATTGGGATTTAGGTATGCAGTCCTTTCTCTGCCCCGAACAAAGTGCCTAGTAATGTGCGGGTATGCTCTTACCAATTAGCTTTTGATTGTTCCAACAATGAAGCTGAGTATGAAGCTCTGATTGCTGGCCTAAAAATTCTAAGAAAGCTAAATGCTAAGAGGATTGTAGTATATGGTGACTCTGAATTGGTGATTAAGCAGGTCAAAGGTGAATATCAAGCAAAGCATCCTCAGATGCGGGCTTACCATAATGCAGTTCTAGACATCCTAAAATTATTTTCAGAATATACCTTGACATGTGTGCCTCATGTACAAAATAGCAATGTTGATGCTCTTGTTAAGGCAGCAAGTAGTTTGAAGATCCCAATGAACTCCAATAATAAATTCAAAATCCATGTCAAGCATCGTCCGACCGTCTCGGACAATCAAAGATATTGGCAAGTTTTCCAAGATGATGAGGAGATTGATGATTTTCTACAAAACAAAGGTAAGTTCAAAGAAACCTCAATTGATGTAGAAAATGATGATGGTAAAGATAATGGTAAAGATGATGTGCAGATCAATCAAATGGACGTATTGCAGCTAAAGAATAACATTATTCCTAAAGGATTGATACCTTTAGAAGAACTCTTTGATAAAGATGATGTAGCCCGCAAACCAACATTACAGCTAATAGAGAAGGGTGTGGAAGAGGTCAATGTCGGAACAACTGCTAATCCTAAAATGGCAAAACCGTCTAAATCATTGCCACAAAGGATAAAGGCCCAATATATCAGTTTGTTGTCTTAATTTGCCGATGTGTTTGCTTGGGACTATTCTGATTTGAAGACATATGATACCAATATAATTAAGCACACTATATCCATTAAACCCAATCAGAAACCTTTCAGATAGAAGTTGAGAAGGCTAAATCCAAAACTGCTGCCATTAATTGAAAAGGAGATAAACAGGTTGTATAAATCAGGAATTATTGTTCCCATCAGATTTTCGGATTGGATCTCTAATTTGGTTCCCGTACGAAAGAAGAGAGGTGAGATTCGCTTGTGCATTGATTTTAGAAATCTCAATAAAGTTTCATTAAAAGATAACTATCCACTACCCAAAATGGATCATATACTTCAGTGAATAGTAGGAGCATCTCGTATGTCACTACTTGATGGTTATTCTAGATGTAACCAAGTGTTTGTCCATGAAGATGACCGAGACAAGACAATGTTCACCACTCCGTGGGGAACTTTTCATTACACTAAAATGCCTTTTGGTTTGAAGAACGCTTGTGCCACATTTCAGCGTGCAATGGACTTGGCTTTCGCAAATGAGAAGGATGTCTTTTTGGTTGTGTACTTGGATGATCTGACGGTGTTTTACAAATCTGATGAAGAACACATGTACCATCTAAAAACTGTCTTTCAAAAGTGCAGCAAATATGGCCTGTCACTAAATCCAAAAAAGAGCTTGTTCACCATGGAGGAAGGCAAACTACTTGGGCACATTATCTCAAAAGATGGCATTCATATTGACCCAACACGTGTACAAGCGATTCAGCAAATCGATCTGCCCCAGAATAAGAAAGAGATTCAATCTTTCAATGGTAAAATGAATTTTCTACGCTACTTTGTATCTAATCTTGCTGAACACCTAAGAGAGATTACAAACATGCTTAAGAAGGAAAGCCAAGTGAAATGGACAGATGAGGCTATAAAATATTTCAATTTAGTCAAATTGGCTCTTTCTTCAGCTCCAGTTCTAGTCAGCCCGGACTACACTCAGGATTTTATATTGTTTTCATTCGCTTCGGAGCATACTATGGCAGCTGTGTTATTGCATAAAAGAGATGATCACAAAATACCAATTGCTTTCTTCAGTCGAGCCATAAGAGATGCAGCCTTAAAATACAACATCATTGAGAAGCAAGCCCTTGCACTTGTGAAAGCATTGAAAGATTTTCGGGTATATATTTTGCATTTCATATTTTGGCTTATGTTCCTAACACTGTTGTCAAAGATGTTTTAGTGCAGACAGATCCAGAAGGAAGATGAAGCAAGTGGATTGCAGCTTTGTTGGAATATGATGTGGAAATAAAGCCCACAAATCTTGTTAAAGGACAGGGATTGGAAAAGTTAATGTCTGAATCAAACTTGCACGCCTTAGACATAAATCTGATCACTGTTATGTTCGATGAGAATGAGGAAGGTTCATCAATTCAGGTATCTGAAAGGTTTTCTCTTTCTCCGTGGTATTTAGATATCATATATGTGCTTAAACATTTGTCACCACTGCCTGACATGACTAGAAACAAAGCTAGAACTCTCAAATTGAAGGCTGCCAAGTTTTGCATTCTAAATTCTGCACTTTATTGGAAAGATCCCGGTGGCGTTCTATTGAATTGTTTGGTGGAAAAAGAAGAAAAACAAGTCATGGTGGATTTCCACGAAGGAGACTGTGGTGGTCACCTTTTTTGGAAATCAACAACAAATAAATTCCTGAGAGTGGGATACTATTGGCCGATATTGTTTGCTGATGTATATAAGGTGGTCAAGAGCTGTCATAAGTATCAAATTTTTGAAGGAAGGCAGAAATTACAGCCTTTACCACTTAAGCCCATTGAGGTGAGTGCCCCTTTTCAGTAATGGTGGTCGGATTTCATTGGTGAAATTCATCCTGCTTCTTCCGGTCAGCATAGATGGATCCTCACAGCGACATATTATTTCACGAAATGGATCGAAACGATTCCCACTAGACAAGCTACAGAAGCGGTAATTATTTCATTCCTTGAAAATAACATCTTGTCTCACTTTGGTTGCCCGAATAAGTTAATCACTGATAACGCAGCAGCTTTCAAATAAAAAAGGATGGTAGAGTTTTGTCATAAATATCACATCATTTTGGGTCACTCAAATGCCTATCATCCGCAAGGCAATGGATTGGCGGAGCCTTCTAATAAATCATTGGTCAACATCATTAAGAAGCTGCTGGAAATAAACAAGAAGAGTTGGCATAAGAGGTTGGTCAATGCACTTTGGGAAAATCGGGTCAATCAGAAGAAATCCATTGGTACATCCCCTTTTGAGCTTGTTTATGGAGTTGATACAGTGTTTCCTACCTCTCTCGCAGCCCCGATAGTCAAACTTCTTCAGGAGGCTGGCAGTGAAGATGATCCTCTGCAGAGAAGGTTGAATCAAATGGCCCACTTGCAGTAGACCAGAGAAGAAGCTTTCCAAAACACATTCAAGTTGTAGGAGAAGATTAAGAAAATTTATGACAGAAAAGAAAAGGCGGACAAATTTCAGTTGGATGATGTGGTGCTGAAGTGGGATGCAAGGAATGAAGAAAAGGGTAAGCATGGTAAGTTCGAGAATCTCTAGAAAGGTCCCTTCAAGTTTGCAGCATATCGGGGTCAGAACACCTTTCTTCTGAAGGGAATGAATGGGGAAGATTGTCCAGGAGGGCTGATCAATGGTCAGCTGCTCAAGCGGTACCATTTCTGAGTTGTTGATGCTACTTCCACTGTCATTGTAAATACCATTTTATTTTAGTTTGGTTAGAGTTTGTCAAGTTAGTCTTCAAGTCATTTCAAGATCAAATTTGAGTCAGTTTTTCGGTCATTTTGGTTTCATAAATGAGTCAGAGTCTTGTGTTGTTTGTCGAAATAATGACTCCATAGCCCAATGGATGAAGGCACTGTCTAGCTCTTCCAGAGATCTGTTGTTCTTGGCACCTCCAAGGAGCTACCATCCCCCATTGCAGCCAATGTTTGAGTCGGTCTTGTCAGTCCTCCGTCAGAGATCAAAACTCTTTTTGCATTTCATTTTTAGGTGTCTCTCTCCATCCACTCAGCTGCATTTCACTAGGGGCATGCCATAATCTGATGGGAGGATCTTGTCAGTCATTACCCCTTACCCCTCATGTCTGGCACCTGCTGGATTAGGTCTTTTCATCAATGTTTATTAAAGCCCATGACAGTCAATGTTCGATCTTTTAATGGACAAGAGTCATTTCAGTTATTAGGTCTAGGGATAAGTTAATTTGGTCTTCAACAATGTCTAATAAAGCCATGCAGGCCAGAGGGAGGCCCTTACAAAGTTGTGATTTAAAGATTTTCATCGTCATGTTGACAGATTACGACTATTCTTCAAAACTCCGTTTTGAAGAAAAGTCAACAGTGTGTCATTTATGATAATTTTCAAAAAGTTTCCAGTTGATCTCTTCAGGCGCAGTCATGGTTTCCTTGGCCAAATGCCATATCAGCTACCCCTGCAAAAAGTGCCAAAAATTTCATCATTTTAGTTAAAAATCCAAAGAGGAAAAGTGAAATACAGAGTTGAATTAAATCATGGAAAAAGTGCCAAAACAAAACATTACCAAAGTGGGTTTTGAAGAAACAAAAATCAAAACCATGACTCCAATGTCTTTATATAGAATTTTCACAAGAAACAATGTCATTTTGCACACCAAGGTTAGAGAGAAGCATTTCAAAGTGATTGTGAGAGCTAGCGCACGTTTTGGGTGAGGTTGGAGGTGTTTTGACAGGCGCGGTGCACAAGCAGAGGGGCGTGGCGCACTGAGGGAGCACAGCGCACTGGGCGCGACCACACAATGTTAAAACAACACGGGCGCGACACACACAAACGGTGTAGTGCACTGGGTATGCTACGCGGCGCACACCCATAAAGGCCCGATTTTGCTCCAAATTGCAACAAATTGCCTTTGAAACCTTTGAAATTGCCAGGTAGGGTCGACATCTCGGTTGCTCATCCATTTTTGTGAATATGATGATGGTTTATGGCCATTTATAGTTGCAATAAAAACTCTTAAATTGTACCACTTGAAGTCATCAAAACCATTACTGTTAGGGTTGCAAATTCGTTGTGTTAATGCCAAGGTTCCTCCTCCCTTTCATATTTCCCTTCTTTCCATCCTTCCCTTCCCCCCTATTCCATTTTTCCCATTTTTCCCTACCCTAAAACGTTACTAAACTCCTATTCCCTATCCCCTCCACTCATTTGTCAAATGTAAAACCCCAAAATCCTACCTTATAAAATCCCAAACCCTCCTACATGTCCCTAAACAAATTTTATCCCCATAATCCCTAATGCCTTCATATTATTCCCCTTCCTATCAGTCCCTTTTGCATTGTTCACCTTGGTGGTAAAATTCATAACAACACAGAGTTTCATACATCATTAAATGGCAGTCCAAGCACAGTCCATATACAGTAGCATCTTTTCCTCAAGGAATTTGGTACAACAATCATGGCATCTGAGCATTCATCGAAGTATGAAATGGAAACCAAAAGTGACTCATCCTCGGAAGAATAGGCTCCCTGGAGACATCATAAAAGCGGTAGACATGTTAGGGAAGAACCAACCACCCTTACAGAATTGTAGGCCTGCCCTCTTGCTATGTCATGTTTCCAGCATCTGTCATGCTTTGAGTTTTTTCAGAAGGTGGCTAGTGTTCGATTTCATCATGAGTTGGCTTGTCTTTTTATTCTTCACTTACATGGAGATCCCGCTATCTTAGCGGGTGTCACCTTCACACTTACACCTGAATCTGTCTCATTGGCAACTGACATACCGAACGTTGGAGAACCATGGCACAAGAAACAGAAGGTTGATCGGCAGCATTATGAGCCATACATTAAAGCCGGTTTCTTGAGGCAGCTCAAAAGAGTCTTTCCATTTCGATATTTGAAAGATGAATATGCTCCACTAATGATGTTAACCATGAAATATTTCAACTGTGAGGGGAGGTTCTCTCGTTTATATGCTTATCACATCAAGTTGCTCATGCATTTCACCAGGGTATGGATGATGAACATCCCATATTTAATTTGCAGGAACATAGAGAGGATGAACACCGTCATGCAGCACAAAACCCCTAAGTAGCAACTTAACAGTGTTTATCATTTTGCTCTTATTAAGATTTTGGTGGTTCATCAACTGGGATTACAGGGAATTACTTGGGATGATTTCATCTCCCGTGACCTCTTCATCACTTCACAGGTATTATCAGAGGTTGAACATGAGATAGGTGGTCCTTCTCATCAGTATGAGCACCATGAGACGGCTAGTATGCCGGTATTCATCACATATCAGAGAGACGCTAGACATTTGTTCGCAGCAGCAAAGCGAGTGTTATCTCCACCCGGGGTGGAAGGGGCATCTCTTATGACATCGGAAACATGGGTAGAAGATAGGGGAAAGAAGCCCATGCATGACGAGGGACCATCAGGTGAACGAGAGGCCGAATTGATGATGATACATATGTGGAGAGTGCCAAACTTAGAAGGACCATCCAGGAGCAGAAAACAGAGATCCAAGCCTTGTCTCTCAATTTGGAGAGGGCTAAGTGGATTATTAGGTACTTGGAGCAGAGGAATAAATAGCTCGAAGACCAGCAAGAGATCATGGAGCTGCAAAACATCCATGAGAATCGCCGATCTGCCCAATAGAGGAGGATTGATCTCACTCCATTAGAGCAAGAGATTAATAATGACTGAGAATCTTGGCTCGAGCGGATCAACATCCACCTTGAGAGACTGCTAGAGAAGGATGACAAGGACAAAACATTAATGAGGTATATGGTTTATCACTACAGGGCACGTAACATGAGTTCAAAGGCTCAGTTAAGGAATTTGAAGGCAAAATTGAGGAGAGCGACAAAAATACAAAAGAGGAAAAAAGAGAAAGATCAGCTATGAATCTTGGCTGAAGCCTCTTTGGCCCAGCATGGCACTTCGTAGAGATGCTCCAGCCCAAATTTCAAAAAAATTGGGGCATTTTTGGTCTTTTGACAAATTTTTGTGCACAAACAGGGTTTTTCTCCCTGTGCGTCGCGCCACTGGCGCGTGCTTATGCTAGGGAGCTATAAATGGAAAAAAAATTATATTTTTGTATTCGGCCTGAAAAATCATGATTGTTGTTGCATGGCCAAGAATTTTGGGCAAGTTTTGAGTCCTCGGGAGGTCAAAAACACTCAAACAATGACCTCTGTGCCCCTATTTTGACACACAAGAGGCAGTCTTGGGAGATTGAAGTTTTGGAGGGGAAAATGAGCACCAAATTCAGAAATTCCACTTGGGTTGGAAGGTAGACAGGAATGGATTTCTAACAAGCACACTTGGGCACAATTTGGACTAGAGAAAGTACCTAAAAACCACCTCCAAAGTGGCGTAATGAATACAGTTTTGGGTGCGGCGCACAAAGACCCAAAGGCCAAAATCACTTCCGCTCCACGAAATCTCGATTTGTGATTTTCTCCAAGTGGGCCCGCTCATTTACACTACATTTTTCCCAGAACCTAAGGCAAAGTTTAAAAAGTATTTTCACTAAAGGTTGGCTTCTATCCAAGTGGCAAAAGGAAGCTTCCAGTTTGTAATGATTTAAAAAACTCCCCAACTTTGGGTCGTTCCATTTCCTAATGGCAAAGTATATTTATTGTATGAAAAAACATTTGCAAAGGGTTGGTTGTAATTTCAGGGAGACTGTGGGAGAGAAACTCAATTATTCATTGTACATTTTGATGGAGAATTAAATGAAAGGCAGTGGCTCTAGTTCATGAGATTCTTATGGTGTGAGTTTAGCAAATGTATTTTCTTTCTGTTTCATATGTATTTTGTTATGTTTCACAATTCATTCATATTGATTTCCAGTGAAAGTTTCTAAGTAAGAAAAGGTAGAATTCATGTTTACTACTCTGCCTTTGGGAAAGTTTCACATTCTGTGTTCTTCTTCTGTTGAAAAGGATTCATGTATTTATTCCCTTTTCACCCTCCTAAACAACCTTTCCATTTCGCATTATTTCAAATTTAATTGCTAGACTTTCCACCTGTCTTGCCTCACGAAGTACTCTGTGCCTTTGTGTTAAATTCTCTGCTCATGCTAGTCTTCGGTCCCATACATCCTAGAAAAATCAGTCATTTATCAAAAATTGCCTCTTGTTTCCATATTTATTTACCTAGCCTAAAAATCAATATTCATTATAAGTCATCTCAAACCATATTTTTTATTTATTCACTGAGCATGATACGGAGAGAGCCCTCTCCTGTTCTGGTAGGGCTAGCTACTAGACTGATTATGGTTTGTGGTTACCCTGGATTTTGCCTTCTTTCAGCCTAAGGCAGATTTAGGTGCTAACAAGACAGAGGTCAATATATTGTTGTAATTGAGTCGAGAGGGTCAAGACTCTGTAAAAAATATTATATTAATGAAATTGATTCAGTGTGTATTTGTAGTATTCTTGGTGTGGACTCTCATTTACACTGTGTATCCACATTTATACATTTAACTCAGTATTTCCTTTATTTTCACGCCTTAAATGAAAATCTCAGTGTTTAACGTATTTTCTCATAAATCGTGGCTATTTTGTGTTAAGGGCTAATTTTGCGATTAAACACTAAAACCCTTGATCAAGTGCTTTGTTAAGTATTGAGTTAATGCACGTGGTTATATCCGAAAGGTGGGTTTTAAATAATAAAGGTGGTTATCGAGTAGACAAAGAGCTGTAAGTGGTATTTCGGGCGAGTCACCTGATTCCACTAACCAAGTGACATGTAGCATTCGGTGGAGAGAGAAAACCGCCTTATTGGGCAGGTATTCTCCGTGCAAGTGGATCACTCGATATCCTTGTGAATTGTTGGATCTAGAGCGCGGTTGATCAACAGTGGAGGATCAATGGACTGTTTTGTTGATTGGGTTGAGTGTTGACCGTCAGATTTGATAGTGAAGAGACCTATGGTGTAGATTGAAGCATTGTTTATAAAGAAAAATCGAACGTTGGACCGAAATTTTAAATAAAAAGTGGGGACCCTCTGTGTAAAGCTAGCCAAGAATAGAATCTGATGAGAGCACCGGATTGGTTCTAAAGTAACCAATATTCTATCTAAAGACATAACCTTGTTTCCACTAACCTGTTGCGTCATTTTTGGTATCAGAGCACAGAGATTATGATTGATTGCAAGAAACATGCCACCTAGGAGAGGAGTTGGCATTGGTTGAGGAAGACCTAAAGCAAATGCAGTTCTGCTGGAAGAGATCTAGAGTCTGCGTATGAGAATGGAAACAATTGAGACTACCGAGAGAAAAACACCTGATGAAGGAACTGACAGTGCTAAAGAAGAATCTTTAGAGGAAGAAGAAGAGGAGGAAAATGAAACTACCAGAGTTATCAAGATGTTAGCAAAAGTAGGAGGAAAACCAAAGGTGGAAATTTCTACGTATGAAGGGAGTCTCAATGCAGAAGAGCTAATGGATTGGATCAATTCATTGGACAAATATTTTGACTATGAAGAGGAAGCTAACGACAAAAAGAAGGTGAAATTTGCAGTTACCAAATTGAAGGGTCATCTAGATATTTGGTGGGATGAATTACAAACATCTAGAATGAGAAAAGGAAATTCCAAGATCAAGCAATGGGATAAAATGGTGAGTAAAATGAAAGCTAAATTTATGCTTAAATATTATCAGTTAAATCTTTTCAAACAATTGCAGAATTTAAGGCAAAAAGGAATGTCCATTAAAGAATATACATAAGAGTTTTATAGATTGAGTATTAGAGCAAGACATGCAGAGGATGACATGGAGAAGGTAGCCAGATATATCAATGGCTTAAGGTATGACATCCAGGATGAGATCAACTTGCTAAGTCTGAATACTATTGAAGATGCCTATCAAGCAAGTTTGAAGGTAGAAGAAAAGATGTTGAGAAAACAGAATCAGAGGAATAGAGGAAGAAGTTCAGTAAGAGGTAGAGGAACCACCAGATCAAGGGGTTAGCAACATCAGCATGAAGCAGGAAGTTCAAGTAGTACACCACCACATAAGGGAGACTTTAATATAGGAATATTTGCACCTAGAGGAAGAGGCAGAGGAAGAGATATTCAGTTTTACATATGTGGAGAATGAAGACATGAATCATGGGACTATCCTCATAACAAAACAACAAGTCAGAGGAATGTGAATGTAGCTGAGGCAAAGGAAGAAAAACCTTAAGTTGTAGACAAGGAAGAATCACCTGAAGTAGGAGAATCCCTGTTATTGAAGAGGGCATTGCTTAATGTTGAGAAAAAGATTGGAGAACCAGCTCAGAGGAAGAGTTTATTCAGAACTACATGCAAATCTAAAGGTAAATGTTGTAAAGTGATAATTGACAGTGGAAGCACTAATAACCTTGTTTCTACAGAGATGGTGGACAAGCTAGAATTGGTAAATAAATTACACCCTACTCCTTACAGAGTGTCATGGTTGAAGAAAGGACATCAGATCATTGTGACAGAACAATGAAAGGTAGAGATACAAATTGGTACTTATAAAGATGTGATATTGTGTGATGTAATGCCAATGGATGTATGTCATATATTTTTGGGAAGTACTCGGCAATTTGATCGGAGAGCTATTCATGATGGGAGGAGAAATACTTATACTGTGGAGAAGAATGGAAATAAACATGCATTGCTTCCATTGAAGGATGAGGCTGACAAGGGAGCACTTGGAAACAATGTTATGTTGATGAGTAGAAAGGAGTTGTTGCAAGAGGTTGAAAGAGGTGAAGAAATTCATTTTGTTGTCATAGGGAGACCTAAGGTAAATTTGACTTCCACAAACTTAGATGATTTACCTGAAGAAATCAAAACTTTGTTGAATGATTTTGTTGATATTATTGTGGATGAGTTGCCAAATGTATTGCCACCAATAAGGAGTATTAGTCATCATATTGATCTAATACTAGGAGAATGTTTGCTAAACAGAGCAACATACATACTAACTCCTAAAGAGAATGCAGAAGTCAGAAGACAAGTGCAAGAATTGATGGATAAGGGACTAATCAGAGAAAGTCTTAATCCGTGTGTTGTACCAACAGTACTCAATCCAAAGAAAGGAGGTGAATGGAAAATGTGTACAGATTCGAGAGCCATAAACAAGATCACTATTAGGTATAGATTTCCTTTACCATGCATGGATGATATGATGGATTGTTTGAGTGGATCAAAGTGTTTTACTAAAATATATATGAAGAGTGGATATCATCAATAAGAATTAGAGAAGGAGATGAATGGAAGACTACATTTAAAACAAATAGTGGGTTGTATGAGAGGTTAGTGATGCCTTTTGGACTCACTAATGCACCTAGCACATTCATGAGATTGATGAATGAAGTCTTGAAGGAATATGTAGGCAAGTTTATTATTGTTTATCTTGATGATATTCTAGTCTTTAGTAGAAGTAAAGAAGAACATCTAGAGCATCTTAAGTTGGTTTTAAGAATTCTACGGAAAGAGAAACTACTGATAAATATGAAGAAATGTAGTTTCATGAAGGAAGAATTAATTTACTTGGGATTTGTAGTTTCTAAAGAAAGATTGAAAATGGATCTAGAGAAAGTCCAAGCAATTTGGAACTGGTCTATTCCAAGGAATATATTTGAGGTAAGAAGCTTTCATGGTCTTGCAAGTTTTTATAGGAAATTTATCAGAGGTTTTAGTCAAATTTGTGCACCAATTATTCAAACAATCAAGGAGACTAATCAACCATTCAAGTGGACAAAAGCGACAGACAAGAATTTTAAGTTGCTGAAAGGGAAAATCAAAGAGAAACCAGTTTTGGCTTTACCTTATTTTGGAAAGGTATTTCAAGTTGAAACAAATGCTAGTGGAGTTGTAATTGGAGCAGTTTTGAGTCAAGAACAAAGACCAATAACATACTTTAGTGAGAAACTAAATGAATCTAAGAAGAAGTATTCTTCTTATGATAAAGAATTTTATGCTATTGTACAAGCCTTAAAGAAATGGAGACATTTTTTTCTAGAAAAGGTGTTTATATTGTATTCTGACAATCATGCATTGCAGTTCATAAATAACCAACCAAAATTGAACCAGAAACATGCCAAGTGGGTAGAGTTTTTGCAGAGCTTTCCTTTTTTTATAAAGAACATAAGTGGTAAGTTGAACAAAGTTGCTAATGCTTTAAGTAGGGTAATTTTTATTGTGCAAGAATTCAAAGTTGGTGTTGTAGGATTTGAAGAAATGGTTGAAATGTATAAAGATGATGCAAATTTCAAAGATATCTATATAGCAGTTCAAAATCCAATAGTTCATAACAAAAGTCAGTGGTTAGATTATCTTATCCAAGGAGGTTTATTGTTTAAAGATAACAAGTTGTGCATTCCCAAATGTTCTATGAGGGAAAACATAATAAAGGAGAAACATAGTGGAGGATTATCTAGTCACTTTAGACAAGACAAAACTTTTGCATAGGTAAATGCCTTTTACTAATGTTAAGAGATTTGTTGCAAAGTGCAGGATATGTTAGCATGCTAAAGGGAGAAGCCAGAATATAGGATTGTACCAGCCATTGCCAATACCAAACCAACCATGGGATGTAGTTAGCATGGATTTTGTTTTGGGCTTACCTAAAACTCAAAGGGGGAATGATTCTATTTATGTTGTGGTAGATAGATTTTCTAAGATGGAACATTTAATTGCATGTAATAAGACTAGTGATGCAATGTACATATTACTAATCTATTTTTTTTAGAAATTATAAGATTACATGGATTGCCTGTTGTTGAAAATTGTGCAACAAGAAATGTTAAATTTAGAATGTGCTAAAAATACACCTGCTAAAAATGACATGTCTAAAAATAGCAGTTTGGCCAGTGAGTTCATTGGCCACATTGGGTAAGAGGTGAAACTGCTAAAAATAGAAAGTTCTAAAAATAACATTTCTAGGTCCCTTCCTATTTATAACAATCCCTAGTCTATCTATAGGAAGTAAAATTAATTTTGGTCTTAACAACAATTGGAAATATTAATTAATTAATTCTCCATGAGCTAATTAGTTAAGGAAAAGCAAACTTGAAGTATTTGTGAGAACATGCAATTATTTCTCCACTAATTGGGGAATGTGTCCTTAATTTCCTCCACTGATTGAGGGAATAATTATGAGTTCTATAATGAGAGAATCAGTTGACTTAGTTCTAACTAGTCAAGTCCAGTTATATTATTTTAACAAGTTGTTAAAATAATAAAATATAGTCTGTTAATGCTTGCACGCATGTGACAACTATTATTTTAGATAAGTGAGGATTCACTCATGGATAACTGATGCATGTCAATTCTGTCAAAGACCCAGTTGAGATTAGATGTGGGACAGTGTACTATCAGATTCTTGGATATTTCTAGTAAGTATTCCTTGCATGGAGAAGGATCTAATTCTAAGAGAAATATGTATTATAGGAGATTGGAGGACTTGTGGCCTATATATTGAGGCCTAGGTAGTCTATGATCTTCATCTTCTAATTGAAGATCATCAGAGTACAAAGAGAGTAGGATAGCTATTGAGCTTATTCTTTTTGTATGTTGAAGAAGATTTCCACTTGATTGATAACACATGGTTGGGATTTTATGCTGGTGCTTTCCCCTGGATATATCTTGTGTTATGTGTGATTATTTCTCTTGATCATTTATGCATGTTTCTACTTGATGTTGCTCATGAATTCGATTATGCTTCCGCTTAATGTTTTGTAGAAGTAGAACACGTATTATGCTTTAGGACATTGCATATATTGGTTTGTTCTACAGGTGAAATTTCTACATGGTATCAGAGCTAGCTGATTTGTAGAAAAATTCTACAAAATTTTACATGGTATCAGAGCACAGGTGATCAAGCAAGATCAATATACTAGCAGGAGAAATTTGAAGTTTATTATTCGGGATATAAATATGAATTTATTATCACATCTATTTCATCGATGGTGTTCTATGGTTTGAGGCTTGAGTATGCCGTTGATGGCAGCTCAAACTATATAGCTTGGAAGGATCGCATGGAGGCAGTTTTGGAAGATAATGGTCTTAAGAATTTCATTGATCAAGAAATCCCTAAGCCTATTGACAAGACTGAGTAGGTGGAATGGAGGAAATGTGTGGCTAGAACTAGGAGAATTCTCTTGGAGGGAGTACGAGATCACATTGTCTTGAGCCTCCATGGGAAGGAGACTCCGCATGTAATGTGGAAAACATTGAAAAATTTATATCAGAATAGCAGTGATCAGAGGAAGCTGGCACTGAAGGACAAACTTCGAAAGATCAAGTGTGAAAGGGATGAGATGATCTCCATGTATCTAACCAAGCTCATCACATGTAGGGATGAGCTTGCAAGTGTAGGGGTCATGATATCGGATGAGGATATGGTAAATCTAGCACTCCTTGGCCTTCCTAAGAGCTAGCATAGCTACAAGGACTTGGTGAATGGAAGGGAGAAACTGCCAGATTGGGAATGACTATGGTCAGATTTGATGCAAGAGGAGATCAGACGAAGCACTAGAGATAGTTCCTCATCCATGAATGATGAGGAGAACTGTGCCTTAGCAAGTAATGTGAAGAAGAGGAAGGAGAAGGTTTCTCTTTCCAAATCCAGTTCTTCCAATGATGGGAAGAAGGTTGAAAAATTGAAAGTGCGATGCTTTTGTTGTCACAAGGTGGGTCATTATGCTGCAATTTGTCCACGAAGGAAATCCAAGAAGGGATCTGGGGAAGGATCTGAAGGTGAGGCACTTGCTTCACAGTTTGAGTTGGATTTCACACTTTTCGCATGCATGGTTTCATCCATGGTGGAACACATTGAAAGATTTATATCAGAATAGTAGTGATCAGAGGAAGCTGGCACTGAAGGACAAACTTCAAAAGATCAAGTGTGAAAGGCATGAGACGATCTCTATGTATTTTACCAAGCTCATCACATGTAGGGATGAGCTTGCAAGTGTAGGGATCATGACATCAGATGAGGATATGGTGAGTCTAGCACTACTTGGCCTTCCTAAGAGCTGGCATAGCTACCAGGACTTAGTGAATGAAAGGGAGAAACTGCCAGATTGGGAACGACTATGGTCAGATTTGATGTAGGAGGAGATCAGATGGAGCACCAGAGATAGTTCTTCATCCATGCATGATGAGGATAACTATGCCTTAGCGAGTAAGGTGAAGAAGGGGAAGGAGAAGGTTTCTCTTTCTGAATCCAATTCTTCCAATATTGGGAATAAGGTTGATAAATTGAAAGTGCAATGCTTTCATTGTCATGAGGTGTGCCATTATGCTGCAAATTTCCCACAGAGTAAATCTAAGAAGGGATCTGGGGAAGGATCTAAAGGTGACGTACTTGCTTCACAGTTTGAGTTGGATTTCACACTCTTCGCATGCATGGTTTCATCTGTGGTGGGAAGTAGTTTGTTTCTTGACAGTGGAGCTTCTTTCCACAGGACTGGCGACAAGAGTTTGTTTTGTACTTCGGAGGAGAAAGATCTGTAGATACTCATAGCGATGGGTAATGATGAGAAGTATAGTGTCTTAGGTGTAGGCACGATTATTTTTCAGAGGGAGCATGGATCTCGCCTTACCTTGACTGATGTCAAGTATGTACCAGGACTAAAGAGAAACTTGGTGTTGATCGCGATGCTGGAAGACAGAGGCTATAATGTAGTATTCAGTAAGGGAAAGGTTTTCCTTAGACACATCATCACTAGACAGGTGAAGTAGATTGGTTCATGGGTCAAGAACCTGTATGCTCTTGAGGTTCAAGATGCATGCAAAGCCTTGTAGCAAGGCAACTGATGGAGACTTGGTGGTTGAGAGGGAGGGTATATTACCTCTCAACATGTAGAGCCAGAAGAAGTCTCATACGATTGTGGAGGAGCCACGATTGGTGTAGCACCTTCAAGAGGTTGTGGAGCAGCCACAATAGGGGAACCTGAGTGGAGATCAAGTAGAGACATCTACTCCTGCAGAGACCTCCAGTAGGGGGAAACTTTGAGCTAGGTGGGCTGAGGGATCACATGCAGCCATACCTCCAGGTAGGAGGTGGGGTGATACAGAGTGATCGTCCCAAGGAGGAGGGGTGGGATCCTTGAGGCACCAACCTCTTGGATGAGACCTTGCTATAGGAGCCCCAATGTGGAGTAGCAGGAACTGACTGATTGGGTAGAGAGAGATGCAGATGGAGTGGTAGAGAGAGCGACAGTGCAGGGAATCCCAAGACAACACATAGCTAGCAGGCTGCAGCAATGCGAGAGGCACAAGTGTTTTGCACAGTGCTAGGTGGCACAAAGAGGTATGTAATGGTGCGAGATGCATGGAGATATTGTAGTAGTGCAGATGTCAGAGAGGGATCACTTGTCAGCAGCAGGTAGAGCTTCAGCATCAGAGTATGTTCCTAACCCAACAAAGTGGTCAGTTGGGAGTGTTTTTGTTCCAAGTGCTGCTGGAGCAAGTGGACTAGGTAGATGTGTTGCATGCAGAACATTCCAGAGTTACAGGATTGGGTTCAAGAGGAAGCCTTTCTTGTTGAGAGGGAGTGTTGAAAAATGTGCAACAAGAAATGTTAAATTTAGAATGTGCTAAAAATAGACCTACTAAAAATAGCATGTCTAAAAATAGTAGTTTGGCCAGTGAGGTCATTGGCCAAATTGGGTGAGAGGTGAAACTGCTAAAAATAAAAAGTTCTAAAAATAGCACTTCTGGGTCCCTTCCTATTTATAGCAATCCCTAGTATATCTATAGGAAGCAAAATTAATTTTGGTCTTAACAACAGTTGGAAATATTAATTAATTAATTTTCCATGAGTTAATTAGTTAAGGAAAAGAAAACTTGAAGTCTTTGTGAGAACATGGAATTATTTCTCCACTAATTGGGGAATGTGTCCTTAATTTCCTCCACTGATTGAGGGAATAAGTATGAGTTCTATAATGAGAGAATCAGTTGACTTAGTTCTAACTAGTCAAGTCCAGTTAGATTATGTTAACAAGTTGTTAAAATAATAAAATATAGCTTGTTAATACTTGCATGCATGTGACAACTATTATTTTAGATAACTGAGGATTCACTCATGGATAACTGATGCATGTTAGTTCTGTCAGAGACCCATTTGAGATCAGATGTGGGACATTGTACTATAAGATGCTTGGATATTTCTAGTAAGTATTCCTTGCATGGAGAAGGATCTATTTCTAAAAGAAATAAGTATTATAGGAGATTGAAGGACTTGTGGCCTATATATTGTGGCCTAGGTAGTCTATGATCTTCATCTTCTCATTGAAGATCATCAGAGTACAAAGAGAGTAGGATAGCTATTGAGTTGATTCTTTTTGTATGTTGAAGAGGACTTCCACTTGATTGATAATACATGGTTGGGGTTTTATGCTGGTGCTTTCCCCTGGATATATCTTGTGTTATGTATGATTATTTCTCTTGATCAGTTATGCATGTTTCTACTTGACGTTGCTTATGAATTCGATTATGCTTCCGCTTAATGTTTTTTAGAAGTAGAACAAGTATTATGCTTTAGGACATTGCATATATCGGTTTGTTCTACAGGTGAAATTTATGCATGGTATCAGAGCTAGCTGATTTGTAGAAAAATTCTACAAAATTCTACATGGTATCAAAGCACAGGTGATCAAGAAAGAACAATATACTAGCAGGAGAAATTTGAAGTTTATTATTCAGGATATAGGTCTCAATTTCTTATCACATCTATTTCATTGATGATGTTCTATGGTTTGAGGCTTGAGTATGCTCTTGATGGCAGCTCAAACTATATAGCTTGGAAAGATCACATGGAGGCAGTTTTGGATGATAATGTTCTTAAGGATTTCATTGATCAAGAAATCCCTAAGCCTATTGACAAGATTGAGCAGGTGGAATTGAAGAAGTGTGTGGCTAGAGCTAGGAGAATTCTCTTGGAGGGAGTGCAAGATCACATTATCTTGAGCCTCCATGGGAAGGAGACTCCGCATGTAATGTGGAAAACATTGAAAAATTTATATCAGAATAGCAGTGATCAGAGGAAGTTGGCACTGAAGGACAAACTTCGAAAGATCAAGTGTGAAAGGGATGAGATGATCTCCATGTATCTAACCAAGCTCATCACATGTAGGGATGAGCTTGCAAGTGTAGGGGTCATGATATCGAATGAGGATATGGTAAATCTAGCACTCCTTGGCCTTCCTAAGAGCTAGCATAGCTACAAGGACTTGGTGAATGGAAGGGAGAAACTGCCAGATTGGGAATGACTATGGTCAGATTTGATGCAAGAGGAGATCAGACGAAGCACTAGAGATAGTTCCTCATCCATGAATGATGAGGAGAACTGTGCCTTAGCAAGTAATGTGAAGAAGAGGAAGGAGAAGGTTTCTCTTTCCAAATCCAGTTCTTCCAATGATGGGAAGAAGGTTGAAAAATTGAAAGTGCGATGCTTTTGTTGTCACAAGGTGGGTCATTATGCTGCAATTTGTCCACGAAGGAAATCCAAGAAGGGATCTGGGGAAGGATCTGAAGGTGAGGCACTTGCTTCACAGTTTGAGTTGGATTTCACACTTTTCGCATGCATGGTTTCATCCATGGTGGGAAGTGGTTGGTTTCTTGACAATGGAGCTTCTTTCCACATGACCGACGACAAGAGTGTGTTCAGTACTTTGGAGGAGAAAGATCTCCAGATACTCATAGCAATAGGTAATGATGAGAAGTATAGTGTATCAGGTGTAGGCACGATTATTTTTTAGAGGGAGAATGGATCTCGCCTTACCTTAACCGATGTCAAGTATGTACCAGGACTAAAGAGAAACTTGGTGTCGATCACGATGCTAGAATACAAAGGCTATAATGTAGTCTTCAGTAAGGAAAAGGTTTTCCTTAGACACATCATCATTAGATAGGTGAAGCAGATTGGTTCACAGGTCAAGAACCTGCATGCTCTTGAGGTTCAAGATGCATGCAAAGCCTTGAGTAGCAAGGAAACTAATGGAGACTTGGTGGTTGAGAGGGAGAGTATAGTACCTCTCAACATGCAAAGCCATAAGAAATCTCAGATGATTGTGGAGGAGCCACGATTGGTGCAGAAGCTTCAGGAGATTGTGGAGTAGACACAACAGGGGAAGTTGAGTGGAGATCGAGTAGAGAGATCTACTCATGTAGAGACCTCCAGTAGGGGGAAACTTTGAGCCAGGTGGGCTGAGGGATCACATGCAGCCATACCTCCAGGTAGGAGGTGGGGCGATATAGAGTGATCATCCCAAGGAGGAGGGGTAGGATCCTTGAGGTACACCTCTTGGATGAGACCTTGCTACAGGAGCCCCGATGTGGAGTAGTAGGAATTGACTGATTGGGTAGAGACAGATGCAGATGGAGCGGCAGAGAGAGCGACAATGCAGGGAATCCTAGGACAACGCATAGCTAGCAGGCTGCAGCAATGCGACAGGCACAAGTGTTTTGCAAAGTGCTAGGTGGCACAGAGAAGTGTGCAATGGTGCGAGATGCATGGAGATGTTGCAGTAGTGCAGATGTCAGAGAGGGATCACTTGTTAGCAGCAGGTAGAGCTTCAGCATCAGAGTATGTTCCTAACCCAACAAAGTGGTCAGTTGGGAGTGTTTTTGTTCCAAGTGTTGTTGGAGCAAGTGGACCAGGTAGATGTGTTGCATGTAGAACATTCCAGAGTTAGAGGATCGGGTTTGAGAGGAGCACATTCTAAATTTAACATTTCTTGTTGCACATTTTTCAACACTCCCTCTCAACAAGAAAAGCTTCCTCTCAAACCCGATCCTGTAACTCTGGAATGTTTTACATGCAAATTAGAGAGGGTTTGATATTGAGACAAAGGTCAATATATTTCTGTAATTGAGCCAAGAGGGCCAAGAGTCTGTAACAGATATTATATTAATGAAATTGATTCAACGTGTATTTGTAGTATTCCCGGCGTGGAATCTCATTTACTCTATGTATCTACGTTCAGAAATTTAACCATGTATTTCCTTTATTTTCATGCCTTAAATTAAAATTTCAGTGTTTAACGTATTTTCTCATTAATCATGGTTATTTTGTGTTAATGGCTAATTTTGCGATTAAACGCTAAAACCCTTGATCAAGCGCTTTGTTAAGTATTGAGTTAATGCACGTCGTTATATCTGAAAGGTGGGTTTCAAATAGTAAAGGTGGTTATCGAGAGAGAGAGAGGTTCAGATATGAGGAGGAAGTTGCTTAGAGAGAGAGAGAGAAAGAAGTTTAGATATGAGTAGGAAGTTTCTTAGAGAGAGAGAGAGAGAGAGAGAGAGAGAGAGAGAGAGAGAGAGGTTCATATATGAGGAGGAAGTTGGTTAGAGAGAGAGAGAGGTTCAGATATGAGGAGGAAGTTGCTTAGAGAGAGAGAGAGAGAGAGAGAGAGAGAGAGAGAGAGAGAGATAAGTTCAGATATGAGGAGGAAGTTTCTTAGAGAGAGAGAGAGAGAGAGAGAGAGAGAGGGACACAAGTTCAGATATGAGGAGGAAGTTGCTTGGAAAGTTAAGGACTGGTTGTTAAGTTTTAAATAGAACTAAGTGCATAGAGAGAGAGAGAGAGAGCACTTCCCTAAGGGAGGAAACGCCAATACTCCTTAGAGAGAGAGAGAGAGAGAGAGAGAGAGAGAAGAGCATTGGTAGGAAGGACCAATCAACCAAAACAAACAAATAAAAAAAGGGAGTGTTAGAAATGTGTTATCATTGATGGAAAAGTTCATTACGGTGAAGGAAGCAACATAGAAGAATGTAAGAATAATGAAGAATAACTCAAAGAATGGTAAAGGTAAAGGTGTTGATTATGGAAAGACTATGAATCCATTTCTAGCTCATAATATCTTCAAACATAGTTGGGGCCCACTCTGATGGATAGAGATCTAAAATATATTTCCAGTGATATATGGAAGTTCAAAAATGGCCTCCTGGTTCACAAGTTAGATCTATTCTAAGTGAAGGGACCCCAAAGATTATAGAGATATTCTTAGTTAGAAGACCCATTGGAGAAAGATAAGTTTGGCACATTTCAAATGTGGAAGAGATTTAGTGGAGCATCCATGTCTAATATGATGATGTCACCTAGAAGGTCCTTCCTTGAAGATTAATGTGCAGTGCACTTATAATGGTCAAGGATAATAAGAGTTTGGGAGCTAGGAAGCATAGGTATAAAGGGCTTGAACTCAGTACTTTTTATTAAAAAATTTAATGAATAAATTCAATGAAAACACAAGACTTGAACCCCTTTCTCTCTCCTCTCTATAGGATGTGTGGTAGCATTTTATTGGCTCATGGATGATGACATCATCATGATGTGGCAATATGGATTGCAGGACATGTGGCAAGATTTGGAGTTTTCAGGCGGCCTAGTGTGCCAAATCTGACTGACACATGTCACCACTCAGATGGAGCCACGTAGCATGGGTGACATCAGCATGATGACAACTAGAAGAAACATCAAGTTCACATGGGGGTTTAAATTTGGGGAGTCGAGAAGCCAAGATAAAGGAAGAAAGGAAAACTCAGAAGAAATAAAAAACCTAGAAGAAGGAACTTGGAAGTATCGACCCGGAGGAAAAATTATTGTGCACAAAGGAAAAGGTATGGGATGACCGACAATTGATAGTTTTTCTAAGTGACTGAAGGTGCACCAAGTCGTGGTTTTATAGTGTTTTCATGTGTTAAAAGAAGTAGGGGCCAACAAAAGGTGTTATGTAGTGTTTTATATAAAAATGCTTAGGGACTGGAACAGCTCTATAGTCTTGATTAAATCCCTTTGGGGATAAGAAAAAGAATAATGGGTCCATGGATTTAATTTTTTATATTAAAGTGCTTGGTCTATGTTGAAGGAACATGAATGAATGATCCAACAGCTTAATATTGTTATTATATTCCATATTTAGATGGATGAGTCAACAACTTGATTTTGTCATTTAGTGGAGACTAAAAATAATAATAAAAAAGGCATGAATGAGTTGGTATCTATAATGGTGGCGTGGATATGTTTGGAGCCAAATTTGGACAAAACGCTACATTTTGAGATTCACCAAAATATAAGAACTTCTACTAAATCCTGTAACTCAATAGAATTGAGGAAAACAACATTCTAACTCAGTTTTTCTCAGAGAAACAATAGAGGAGAGTTTGAAGACTTTAAGACCACATTTAGATAACTTGACAAAAGCAAGACAAAGGAAAAAATGAAATATTTGTTGACACCTAATCATCAGAATTGGGTGAATATAATGTAAATAAATTATAAGTAATATGAACAGTCATCGGGAGATGAAGTGAATAGTCTCTCCCTCATGTATATAATAAAGACCAACCTGAAGGAATATGATATATGAATCAATTTTGCTTTGAATATTTATTGCCTGGCCTGACCTGGTATCAGAGCCAACTCCCAAAAATAGTTGTAACTCCCTTCTACCTACTACGCTCTCTATCCACTGCCCCTGTGCACTCTGTCTGCCATAAGTGATTCCGAGCCATTCTACGCTCTATCTACATAATTTTTTTGTGCCCACTGCATAATTATATTGCTGCATAATTGTTCTACACCCACTACATAATTATATTGTTGCATAATTGTTGTGTGCCCACTGCATAATTGTATTGCTGCATAACTATTCTGAGCGGACTGAAGGCCATCTCTGCCATGTGTCGGGATGGAGTGCTAAACCGTTGCTCATTCCACCCTACTGGAGATATGCTCATTCCACGTTACTGCATTGAGAGCATTATTGTTACTGCGTTGAGAGCATTACTGCTACTGCGTTGAGAGCATTACTGCATTGAGTGCATGAATCGTCTCCATGACCAAGTTTATTGCGTGAAATGCTACTAGTGCGTGAATCAAAGCCTCTGAAGATTGATCTACAAGAAAGAGTGTTGATGTGGAAGCGCTGGTATATACATTGAAATACAAATACATATAATAAATAACTTACAAATAGATGATATTCATGTCCACCTTTAGCATGTCCATAATCTCTACAATGATTTGTAGTTTATTTTATTAGAATCTCCTTGGCCTCAAGCCCTTTCCATTTTAAGAAGGGTAATAACATTTTCCATCCTCAAATTCCCTGATGTCAATCCTATGGAAATAATACTAAGAGGAGGGGGGGGGGGGGGGGGGGGGGGGGGGGATCAATATTAGCAAGTCAATAATATTTCATTTCCATATTTTGATTCATATACGCTACTTCAGTTAATGAAACTTGCGTGTATACGCAACAGTATATAAGGCAACTTGCGTATACCTTGTAAACTTATTACTTAATTAATTCTTCATATGTTGATCTTCAATTTGTGCATCAGAACCATATAACCAGTAACCAGGAGAAGTAAAAATAAAACAAACAGTCACACACATGAACACAAGATATAAGGTGGAAACCCAATGTGGGTGAAAACCACCTGTTGCAATCGTCTCTACCTTTCTTTTAATAAGAAACTTCTTTTTACAATATTTTGTACTGGTGCAATCTTATACCAGTACACAGGCTTCTACCTATAGAAGGATACAAGCTTCTCTCGTTCTCCAGCTTCTCCTGGAAGGGAGCTACAACCCCCTAGCTCTTGTACTACCTGATGTACTAGTACATAGGTGCTGACCTACAGAAGGCTACAACCTTCTCTTTTCTTCCAAGGACCATGTTTCATAAATTTTCAGACTGGATCCATTAATAAGATCAATCAAACATCAAATATATCTGCATCAACCAATCTCCTTTGCACGAACCAAAACTAAGTCAAATAGTCACTTCTCTGAATGTTGTAACCAGAATACAGTAACAGTAACCAAAACCCAAGCCAGAACCCAGAACACTGCAACAACAATCAGAAGTAGCTAAAACATATTTTATGAGGTGTACACTACTTCAATGTGACTAACCCGCATGCATATGAACTTGTATCAAACCAAACCTGCGTATACACACTTTTGAAATGTCGAACCAACATGTATACACACCTTTACTATAATGAACCTGTGTACAGATCTGTAAATGATGATTTTAACCTTTACAATTATTCAGACATCAGTTATACCCAGACCATCATCTTTACAGATTATGACATGCACCAATTATTTAGATAAGAGCTCAAAACCACACAAAGATACTTCTCTTCAAGCCTTAATATCTTGACCCATTAATATAACTTATCCTTCATCAAGCGCTCAGGTTCATCCTTGATTCAGATCCAATTGTGCACCATTACCTGATCACCTGTATTCTATATCTTTCTCTTCACTAGATATTCAATCCATGAGTGCCTTTGCCTAATGATCTTCTCCTCCTTTTATAGTCTGAGGCCTTACTCAACACCATGGTCCAAAACCACTTAAAATCAATACCTTGGACCAAATACCTAGGGTCAACATGTCGGACAAGATACTTTGGACCAATACCATGGATCACAATACCATGGACCAAATACCACAGACCAAAACCAAGTTTTCCAACATGTACGTGCCTTTCCTTTCATGAAAGTGCATGTGTACGCCATACGTGCCTTTTGATCTGCAAACCCATGTGTACATGTGGCTTGGTCAATGGGAAGCTGCGTATACCTTTCTTTCTTCATTTTGTGAGCCTGAACTGTGATTTGTCATCTAAAAGAGTCGCCATCAAGGACAACGTCTGTGTCATAATGCCAACAATCTCCCCCTTTGGACTTGACGGCAACTCCAAGTCACTCTCCCCCTTTGTCATCAAGGGAAAAGGGTTATGATCCCCTTGAGTACATGCTGAATTCTTTGATATGCTGAAGTGTGTTGCCCATGTTCCCTTTGATTGCAAGCAAGGTCTGCAAAAATAACATGACTCTATACATCATAAATGACCTTCCTATCACCAAAGACTCAGACATACATCCATCTACCAACCAAGTGGGGATATACCAAGATCCAAATGTTTATACATGATAAAACAAGAACATTACATCATCCATCCCATGCATAGTGGGGAAACAATATAGGTCGTTTCATGACCTTGATAATAAAATATATTCATGACATAGAGACAAAATATCTAAAACAAGACTATGATAGTTATCAACAACTGTCATCAGCAACATCTGTCAATCATCATCTAGATCAGCAACCATGATCTCCCTCTGCACCTATTCCACCTAAATCTATGAATTTGTACCAAGATCTTCTAAGATAATGCCAACAATGCATTATTAGAAATATATGCTCCCCCTGAACCTGTACCAGATGATAACTGTCAGACCCATATCAAACCCTTTTCATCCTAACCCTGGCCCATTGTTTTTCTTCAAACCAACATATACGCAACTGTATCCACAACAACCAGCGTATGTACGTAGGTACACTTCATGAAACTCACGTACAACCACTTTTCTCTAAAACGGATAAGTTTCAACAGTAAGATGATGCATCAACTACTCCCAGCTTCTGTCTGAGATATTCAAATGTCTCTCTGGGCAGTGGTTTGGTGAATATATCAGCAACTTGTTCTTTGGAGGGAATGTACTCCAATTTGACCTTTTGTTCAAGCACTTGGTCATGGAGAAAATGATATTTGATAGGTATGTGCTTGGTCTTGGAATGCATGACTGGATCCTTTGAAATATTGATTTCACTTGTATTATCACATAGAATGGAGATGGGTGGAGTACATGTAATCTGAATGTCTTGCAATGTTTGCATCACCCAAAGGAGTTGTGTGCAGCAAGATGCAGTAGCCACATATTCTGCTTCAGTTGTAGATAATTCAATTGAACTTTGTTTCTTGTTGAACCAAGACACTAATTTGGAACCCATATAGAATGCACCATTACTAGTGCTTTTTCTATCATCCACGCTTCCTGCCCAATCTACATCTGTATATGCATGAAGTGTAAGATTTGTATCTCTAGGATACCATAAACCAAAGTTCTATGTTCCTTGAAGATATTTGAAAATCCTTTTGACTGCCTGAAGGTGTGATTCCTTTGGATTTGTTTGGAATCTTCCAACTATTCCCACTCCATGCATGATGTCTGGTTGGGTACCTGTTAGATAAAGTAGACTGCCAATCATGGATCTGTAGGTTGGTTGATGTACTGTTGTTGATTCATCATTTGAACTGAGACTGCATCCTGTTACCATAGGTGTACATACTGGTTTAGAATCTTCCATGCCATATTTTTTTAAGATCTACTTGAGATATTTGGTTTGTGATAGAAAAATACCATCTTTATTTTATTGAACTTGTAAACCAAGAAAATATGTGAATTCACCAAGCAGGAACATTTCAAATTCTTTCTCCATTACTAAAGCAAAGTTTTGACTCATGGCTTCTTCATTGCTACCAAAAATGATATCATCAACATACACAACAAGTATTATCAATTTATCATTTTCAATCTTTGTATATAGATTGCTATCAATTGATCCTTTTGAAAAACCTTGTTGATGGAGGTATTTGTCAAGATGGTGGTACCAGGCCCTTGGAGCTTGTTTTAGACCATAGAGATCCTTTCTGAGTCTGCATACAAGTTTTGGATCATTTCCAAGGATGAATCCATCTGGTTGCTCAATATATACTTCTTCTTCTAAGTCTCCTTTAAGAAAGGCAGATTTTACATCCATTTGGTATACTTTGAAGTTCTGAAAGCTAGAAAGAGCAAGGACCATTCTTATGGCTTTAATTCTAGCAACAAGTGCAAAAGTTTCTTCAAAATCTATACCTTCTTGTTGAGCATATCCTTTACAAACAAGTCTAGCCTTGTTTCTAATAACTTCTCCATTTTCATTCAGCTTGTTTTTGAATTTCCATTTCGTTCCTATGATATTCTTATCATGATGTTTAGGAACTAAATCCCAAGTATTATTCTTTTCAATTTGCTCAAGCTTTTCATTCATGGCTTTGACCCAACATTCATCTTTACATGCTTCATGTACATTTTGAGGTTCGATGGTGGACAACAATGCTAGATAGCTTGAAGCCTCTATAATAGTTCTTCTTTTCTGCACACCTGCCTCTTTCTGTCCCAAAATTTGAGTCTTTGGATGATTTTTCTAAAAATACCTGGATGGAGTCTTCTCTTCTACCATTATCTATTCTTTTGGTGCTTCATTGGTTTCTTCTTCCAAATTAGTCTGATTTTTGATGTCGAAGGATAATCCTCATTTTCTTCATAATCTTTGGTTTTTACCTACTTTGGATTTTTTCCTGCTTCATCAACCATAACATCAATACTTTCAACAATTTTCCCTAGTCTTTTATTATAACACTTATATCCTTTACTTCAGGAAGAGTAACCAAGGAGAATGCCTTCATCTGCTCTAGGTTCAAACTTGCCAAGCTTTTCATCAGTACTTTTGATGTAACATTTGCTTCCAAAAACTTTGAAGTATTTCACAGTAGGAGTCTTACCGTACCAAAGTTCATGTGGATATTGAGTGTTGTTTACCTGAATGTTTGTTTTGTTGAGAATAGTGATGGCACTCAATGCAGCTTCATCCCAGAAGGTTGCAAGAGTTCCAGACTCATCTAACATGACACGAGCCATTTGTTGAACAGTTCTATTCATCCTTTCTACCACTCCATTTTACTGAGGAGTCCTTGCAGTAGAGAATTCCATTTTTATTCCATGTTCTTCACAAAATTCAAAGAATTAATCTAAGGTAAATTCCCCTCCTCGATCAGACCTGAGGCATTTGATTTTGCAATCTGATTCATTTTCAACCAATGCTTTGAAGGCTTTGAACTTTTCAAATGCTTCATCTTTGTGCTTTTGAAGTCCTATCCAACACATTCTAGAAAAGTTGTCAATGAACAATATAAAGTATTCTTCTCCACAAGGTGACTTTTTCCTTGATGGACCACATAAATCAGTATGAACAAGTTCAAGAGGCTTACTATTTGATCCTTCTTTCTCAGAGAAATGAGCTCTGGTTTTCTTACCAAAT
>APFE030936379.1:43678-66042 GCA_000404065.3 Pinus taeda
TTAGTTAAACTGATCAGCGTAAAGTGGTCCCATATTAGATGTTGTCAACACAAAAAGGCATTAATGGTGGAATTGAACGTTATGTAATGGTTTTTTGTCATTTATCAGAAATTGGACAACACATTTTCCTATTGGATATAGCGTCGGATATCTGACAGTAAAAGAACTCCCATCTGTTATTCAACGAGGGGAGGGATTATAGGAAAAATGTTGGATAATTGACGGGATAGGACATTCTGTCGATGTTGGGAAAAATGATGAGAGGGGGGGTTGAATCAATATTTTAACTTTCACAATAATTATTTTCCTTTTCAAACTGTATAAGCCATTTCGCTGAAACCAACCAGTGAATGTTCGCACCTATAAAGAATGAAACTAGCGTATATATAATAAACTTTGATAAACAACTAATTCATTGTCTTAAATCAGAGTGTGATGCATTTACTAAGGAGTAAATAGATATAGTAAGAACATAATAAATCAACACACATAAGCAGCACATATGAACACCAATATTTTTTAGGTGGAAACCCAATGTGGGAAAAAACCACTATTGTTGTCGTCTCAGTCTTCAATCTTCTTATAATAAAAAGTGTTTACAAGTTTTTTACTGGTGCAGACTTTCTAGTACACAAGCATCTACCTACTAAAGGCTACAACCTTCACTCGTTTTCTAGCTTCTATTGAAAGGGAGCTCCAACCCCCTAGCTCTTGTACTGGCTGATATGTTTACTAGTACATAAATGTTGGCCTATAGAAGGCTACTACCTTCACTCTTCCTCCAGGGACCACATTTCATAAATTTTCATACTGGATACTCCTAGTACACAACAATACAATATGAAGGCCACATTTCATCAAATTTTCATACTTCCCTCATCAATAACATCAATCATCAAATACAATTACATCTATCAACAATCAGTCAATATGAACAATCATATCACTGTCACCAGAATATAGAGTTGAACCTAGAACATTGCATCAACAACAAGAACCAATTGCAACCTCAAAAATCATATGCCAGAATGTATATGCTACTTCAGTGAAGCCAAACTTCCTGTATATGCTACTTCCTTTAACCCAATCTGCATATACCTCTAAAGATACTGACTCATAAAACCTCTGAATCAAAAATGGTATCAACTAGTGACATTCTGAAGATCTACTGTCAAATATCAGAGTTCTAAACGGATAGCAGCAAAGGTCACACTTCTCACTCAATCAATCAATCAACCAAACTCAATCTCCTTATACAATCAGATTTACTCTTAGATCTTATGAAGACATCATTGGAAAACAACAGTAAATAGTAGCACTAATTAGATAGATCATTTTTCTATGAACAATAAGCTTTTCTTCTGCATACGCAACTTGGAAGTGTCGAACCAGTGTGTATGCACGCCTTCACCAAGGCGAACCAATGTATAGATCTAAAAATACTAACTTATACTTCACAATTATTCTAGACTTCAAAGATACCTAGATCATAACATCCAAAGGATAAAACATGAGTTAGCATCCAGATCTAGCCCATCCATTATTAGATCATACAATGATAAGTCATTTCAAGTCTCATGATCCTGATCCAACATTGTATCCAATGGTGTACAAGATGTTTCATATCATATCATAACCATAGCCTTTACAACATAAAATATACTTCAGATAGATGTATTCATGAAAAACCCTTTCACTTGCACATTTAGCCCTTTGATCTTCTCCTCATATAGTTTTAGCCTTTCTCAATACCTTGGACCAAAACAACACTTAGAACCCCTGGTATTCCTAGACAAGATCAAGTAACTATTATTTTGCTCAATATTGTGGGCTATTCACTAACCTTAATTTTCCATCCCATATGCATTTTTCTTATTGTGAAAGTGCATGCATACATATACACGCCTTTTATTCTATGGACCTACTTGTATACGCTATTTGGACCAGGTGAACTAGCGTATACAACTTAAATCAACTTAAACCATTCTCTTTCCTTCATTTCTTGATTTTGATCTATAATCCTTTGTCCCATCATCCTGTTCTTTTTTACCATTACTCTGTTACCTCTGAATAGACCTATTACAATGTTATTTTTTGGTTATCAATTCTAAACTGACCTATAAGTGGGTTGCCATCAAGGACAATACATGTACCATAATTCCAACATCTCCCCCTTTGGACTTGATGGAAACCATATTGGTGTTGATCACTTCAAGATGTAGAACTTGTTAGATATATCAAAAAAGCAACACCAAGATACTCTCCCCCTTTGACATCAAGGGAAAAGAGAAAAGCAAGATATTCTCCTCCTTAGTACATGCTTAGATGCACTATACTGTTCATGCTCCCCATAAGCACATGTAGAGTTTGCAGAAATATTTTCCAAAAGAATAACATGACTCTATAACTCAACTATGTGAGTATGACCTTCCTATCACCAATGACTCATACAGATATCAATCACCCAACCAAGTGGGGATATACCAAATTTTCATACATGACTTGAAAAATTGCAATTATTACATCATCCTTCCCATGCATAGTGGGGGTACAAATTACATCATATGTCCAAAAGGACTCAGATTATGAAAGAAAGAGACATATGACCTTTACAACAAATGATATGAATATTTGAGACCATTGTTGAATTCAGTAACCATGCCAACAATGCATAATGTTTTTGGAAGGCTATTTCTCCCCCTAAACCTATGCTACATGTGTATTGTCAACAATTCATTCATCAAGGCATCTTCATCAATCAAATAAACATCAATGTGAAAAATCATATTAGCGGACTATAACCATCAATATCAAACTAAACACCCATGTCAGAAACTGATTTTGAGTTTGACCCACTATTTTTCTTTCAGAAAAGCACATATGCTCCTACAGGCATAGAAATCTACATATAGGAAACATTCCTCTGAAAACTAGTTTTAACAATAGGATGAGGCAAAAACAAATCCTAGCTTTTGTCTGAGATATTCAAATGCTTCTCTAGGAAGATGTTTGGTAAATATATCTGCAACTTGTTCTTTGGAGGGAACATACTCCAATTTAACCTTTTGTTCAAGCACTTGTTCTCGTAGAAAGTGGTACTTAATGGGTATGTGTTTGGTCTTGGAGTGCATGACTGGATTTTTCGAAATACTAATAGCACTTGTATTATCACATAGAATGGAGATGGGTGGAGAACATGTGATTTGAATATCTTGTAATATTTTCATCATCTAAAGTAGTTGTGTGTAGCAAGATGCAAGAGCCACGTATTTTGCTTCAACTGTAGATAAGCAATCCAACTTTGTTTCTTGTTGAACCAAGATACTAATCATGATCCCATATAGAATGCACCTCCACTAGTGATTTTTCGGTCATCAATATTACCAGCCCAATTTGTGTCTATATATGCATGAAGAGTGAGATTTTTATCTTTAGGATACCATAGACCAAAGTCTTGTGTTCCTTTGAGATATTTGAATATTATTTTTACTGCCTGAAGATGTGATTCCTTTGGATTGGCTTGGAATATTCCAACAATTCCTTCTGCACACATGATATCTATCCTGGTACCAGTTAGATAAAGCAGACTTCCAATCATAGATTTGTACTCTAGTTGATTCGTTGTAGGAGATTCATCATTAGAACTGAGACTGCATTCTGTTACCATTGGAGTACATACTGGTTTGGAATCTTCCATTCTGTACTTCTTCATAATTTGCTTGAGATATTTAGTTTGTGAGAGAAAGATGCCAGCTTTTGTTTCTTGCACTTGTAGACCAAGAAAATAGGTTAGTTCTCCAAGAAAACACATTTCAAATTCTTGTTCCATAACAGAAGCAATTTTTTTACTCATAGATTCCATACTGCCAAAGATGATATCATCAACATAAACAACACCAATTAGCAATTTATCATTCTCAATTTTTGTATATAAGTTGTTGTCTGCAAAACATTTTGTGAAACCTTGTTGTTAAAAATATTTGTCAGGATGATAATACCATGCCCTTGAAGCTTGTTTTAGTCCATATAAAGCCTTTTTAAGTTTGCATACAAGATTTGCATCATTTCCCATCATGAATCCTTCTGGTTATTCAACATATACTTCTTCTTCTAAATCTCCACTAAGAAATGCAGATTTTACATCCATTTGATAAAATTTCAATTTTTGAAAACTTGTAAGAGCAAGAAACATTCTTATGGATTCAAGTCTAGAAACATAGGCAAAATTTTCTCCAAATTCTATACCTTCTTGTTGAGCATACCCTTTACAAACAAGCCTTGCTTTATTCCTAATAACTTCTCCATTTTCATTCAATTTATTATTCAATATCCATTTTGTTCCTATAACATTTTTATCATGAGGTCTAGGAACTAATTCCCAAGTATCATTCTTTTCAATTTGATCAAGTTATTCATCCATGGCCTTAACCCAACATTCATCTTTGCTAGCTTCATTTACATTTTGTGGTTATATGGAGGACAGTAATGCTAGATAATTGGAAACTCTTACAAGAGTTCTCCTTGTCTGTACTCCAAACCCTTTTTCTCATAGAATTTGAGATTTTGGATGATTCTTTGAACATACCTGGATGGAGTATTTTCCCTTTCATATGTATATTCTTGCAATGCTTCATTGGTTTCTTCCTCTATATCATTTATATTTGATACGGGAAAACATTCACCATCTTCATCATTATCATCTTCCTTTGCTAATGTCACATGTTTCAGACTTTCGCATGCTTCATCGATTACAACATAAATGCATTCAACAATTTTTCAAATTTTCTTATTATAACATTCCTATCCTTTACTTCTAGATGAATAACCAAGAAATATTCCTTCGTCTTCTCTGGATTCAAAATTACCAAGTTTTTCATCAGTCTTTTGATGAAACATTTTCTTCCAAAAACTCTGAAGTGTTTTACAGTAGGAGGCTTACCATACCAAAATTCATATGGAGTTTGATCACTATTTACACAAACATGAGCTTTGATGAGAATATTTATTGCAGTATGTGCAGCTTCACCCCAGAAGGTGTCAGGAGTTCCAGATTCATCAAGCATGGCTTGAGCCATTTGTTGAATTGTTCTATTCATTCTTTCCACCGCGCCATTTTGTTGAGGAGTTTTCGCAATAGAGAACTATCTCTTTATTCCATGTTGTCCACAAAATTCAAAAACTTCATCTTATATGAATTCTCCTCCCCATTAGATCTGAGACATTTGATTTTTAAATCTAATTCATTTTCAACTAAAACTTTGAAGACTTTAAACTTTTCAAATGCTTCATCTTTATGATTTAGTAAACCAATCCAGCACATTCTAGAAAAATCATCAATGAATAAAATGTAGTATTCTTCTCCACAAGGTGACTTTTTCCTTGTTGGCCCACACAAATCAGTATGAATGAGTTCAAGAGGCTTACTTGCTGATCCTTCTTTGGAATTGAATTGAACTCTAGTTTTCTTACCGAATTGACATGGTTTGCAGATGATATTTTTTGGGATGTGATATTTGGAAGATCACAAACTGCCTTGAGCCTGCATGCTTTTCTTATTTGAGAAAAGCTTAGATGCCCCAATCTCCTGTGCCATAACCAATTCTCTTTTGTTTTGCTTAGATAACATTGTTCTTGACCTACTTTTAGTATATATAGATTGCTTGGAGTTCTTGTACCTTTGATTATGGTATTTCATGTGTCAAGCTCATGAACCACACATTCTTTTGATCAAAACACAACTTCATTTCCTTGATCACACATTTGACTAAAATTCAACAAGTTATGCTTTAAACCATCAACATACATAACATTTCCATCTTTAACCTTTTCTTTTAAATAAATAGAACCTTTACCCTTAATGACAGTTGGTGTGTCATTTCCAAAAGAGACATTCTTTTCTTTTTCTAAATCTTTGTATGAAAGGAGTTTATCTTTATCACCTATCATGTGTTTAGAGCATCCATTATTAATGGGCCACTGATTTTTTGTCCTTATGCAAATAGATATATGCCACATCTTTCTAACTAAAGTTTCTTCCTTTTCCATACTTTAGAATTTGATGATGTTTTGTTGGCTGAAATTTTCTCCTGCATTTAGATTCTTCATGACCAAAGTTATTGCAAAATGAACATTCAATTTCATCTTCAAGAAGAGAAAAGTTATTATAAGAGATTTTCTTGATTCCTATCATGCTCCTTTATTTTCTTGCTTCTATAACCATATTAGTTTTGTAAGAAACACATTTAGCAGCCTTATGACTAAATTTATGGCATGAAAAACATTATCCATTAAAGAAGAAGTTTTTATGATCATAAAATATTTTGGTATTGTTCACCTTTTGGTTGGTGCTTCTATTGATGTTCACCCTTGGAGTAAAATGAACATGATTTACCTGGGGAGTACCTTTAGGCTTTTGTTAAGGATTGACGCATTGTTCACTGGTTTTTGCTACATCAAGATAGCTTCTGGTGATGGTTGAATGCTTTTTTGGTTGGGATGTTTCTCCATTGTGTCCAAGACCAGTCTTTATAAGAGGAGAATGATGGATCTTGATGATTTCATCTAAGGTTTCTGATCCTTTAGAAAATCTAAGATTTATATATTTTGTCTTCTCAAGTTCTTTTCTTAGACCCACTATTTCACATTATAATTTTTCATTGTGTTTTTCTCTTTCAGTGAGTTGATTTCTCAAAGTTTCTATGACCATATTCTTTTCTTCCAAAGATATTTTAAGTTGACTGATTTCTTCAAGAAAATCTTCCTCTTCTAAGGCATCCATAGAACCAGCATTTTCATAAGCCATGAGTAGTTTAATATCTTATTCAAATTCATCTTCATCACTATTATACAAGCCATCACTATCTTCATGAGTATAATAACTTCTTCTATTCACAAATTTTTTTATATTACCTTTTGCAAAATCCTTTCCTTTGTCATGATTATCTTTATGATGACATTTAGCAGCATAATGACCAACTTTACCACAAGCAAAACATTTTAAGGGAAGCTTACCTCTAAATCTTCTAGAACCTCGTTGAAGTTTCTTCACAAATTTTACCTCATCTTGTTCTGATATATATCCTTATTCCTTGAGATCTTCCTTTTCTTTTCCCTTTGCCAAGGATTTGAAAGAAGATTCTCTGATATCTTATGGACCTCCTTTCCTCATTTCAAAGGAATTTAAAATTCCATGAAGTTGAACAACAGTAATATATTGTAGACCCTGCTTCTCTTCAATGGTAGATACTTTTGACTCAAATTTAGAAGATAGAGATCTTAAAATTTTCTCTACTAAAGTAGCCTCTTTTATTTCTTCACCTAGATTCTTCATAAAATTTACAATCTCATCTACTCGTAAAAGGTAACTAGCAAAACTTTCATTACTATGCATTTGGAGAGATTCATATTGAATTCTGAGAGTTTGGAGCTTATCACATTTTACCTGGGTGTCTCCTTTGTAGCTCTAAATGATTTTGTTCCATATTTCTTTGGCTGCGTTGAGATGCATGACTTTGACGAATTCTGATTCTAACAGACTTCCCAATAATGCATTGACAGCTTTGGCATTGTTTTCATATGCTTTCTTTTCTTCTTGATCTGTGGGGATTGTTGCTAGATATTGGTATCCTCCTTCCACAATTACCCAAACATCAGTTCCAAGTGACTGAAGATAAGATTTGGTTCTTATCTTCCAATATGATAAGTTATTTTCGTTGAATATTGGTGCTCTGATAGATACCATACCTTTGTGATTTTTCATCTTGAGAGATCTTCCTTCAAGCTATAAAGCTTCTTCTAAAGGACCTGCTCTGATACCAATTGTTGCGAAAAATGATGAGGGTTGGGGGGGGGTGAATCAATATTTTAACTTTCACAATAATGATTTTCCTTTTCAAATTGTATATGCCATTTTGTTGAAGCCAACAAGCGTATGTCCGTGCCTATAAAGAATGAAACCATCGAATTTATAATAAACTTTGATAAATAACTAATTCATTGTCTTAAATTAGAGTGTGATGCATTTACTAAGTAGTAAACAGATGCAGTAAGAACAGAATAAATCAATACACATAAGCATCACACATGAACACCAGGATTTTTCAGTTGGAAACCCAATGTGGGAAAAAGCCTGCATATAATTGATCAACATAAAGTGGTTCCATATGAGATGTTGTCAACACAGAAAACCATTAATGGTGGAATTGAACATTATGCAATGGTTTTTTGTCATTATCATAAATTGGACAACACATTTTCGTATTGGATATAGCGTCAGATATCTGATAGTAAAAGCACTCCCATAGGTTATTCAACGAGGGGAGGAATTATAGGGAAAAAGTTAGATAATCGACAAGATAGGAAATTCTGTCGATGTTGGGAAAAATGCTGAGAGGCGGGGTGGAATCAGTATTTTAACTTTGACAATAATGATTTTCCTTTTCAAATTGTATAGGGCATTTTGCTGAAACCAACAAGTGTATGTTTGCGTCTATAAAGAATGAAACCAATGTATATATAATAAACTTTGATAAGCAGCTAATTCATTGTCTTAAATTAGAGTGTGATGCATTTACTAAGCAGTAAATAGATGCAGTAAGAATAGAATAAATCAACACACATAAGTAGTAGACATGAACACTAGGATTTTTCAAGTGGAAACCCAATGTGGGAAAAAACCATCATTGTTGTCACCTTAGTCTTCAATCTTCTTATAATAAAAAATGTTTACAAGTTTTGTACTGGTGTAGAATTTTCCAGTATGTAGGCATCTACCTACTGAAGGCTACAACCTTCACTCCTTTTCCAGCTTCTATTGAAAGGGAGCTCCAACCCCCTAGCTCTTGTACTAATTGATATTTTTACCAGTACATAAGCGCCAGCCTAGAAAAGGCTACTACCTCCACTCTTCCTCCAAGGACCACATTTCATAAATTTTCATATTGGATACTCCTGGTACACAAAAATACAATATGAAGGCCATGTTTCATCAAATTTTCATACTGCACTCATTAGTAACATCAATCATCAAATACAATGGCATCTATCAACAATCAGTCAATCTGAACAATCAGATCATTGTCACCAGAATAGAGAGTTGAACCCAGAACATTGCATTAACAACTAGAACCATCTACAACCTCAAAAATAATATGTCAAAATGTATACACTACTTCGGTGAAGCCAACATGCATGTATACACTACTTCCTTTAACCCCACCTATGCATACCTCTAAAGATACTGACTCATAAAACCTCTGAATCAAAAACTGTATCAACCAGTGACATTATAAAGATCTATTATCAAATATCAGAGTTCTAAACAAATAGCATCAAATACTACCCTTCTCACTCAATCATTCAATCAACTAGACTCAATCTCCTTATACAATCAAATCTTCTGAAGACAGCATTGACAAACAACAGTAAAATAGTAGCACTGATCAGATAGATCAGTTGTCTCCAAACAACAAGCTTTTCTTCCACATACGCAACTTAGATGTGCCAAACCAACGTATATATACACCTTCGCCAAGGCGAACCAATGTATAGATCTGCAAATACTAACTTATAACTTCATAGTTATTCCAGACTTCAGATGTACCTAGATCAAATTCAAATGATAAAACATGCATTAGCATCCAGATCTAGCCCATACATTATCAGATCATACAATGATAAGTCATTTCAGGTCTCATGAACCTGATCCAACATTGTATCCAATGGTGCACAAGATATTTTAGATCATATCATAACCACAGCCTTTACAATGTAAAATATACTTCAGATAGATGTATTCATGAAAAACCCTTTCACTTGCATTCTTAGCCCTTTGATCTTCTCCTCCTTATATAGTTTTAGCCTTTCTCAATACCTCGGACCAAAACAACACTTAGAACCTGTGGTATTCTTGGACGCGATCAAGTAGTCGTTATTCCTCTCAATATTGTGGGCTATTACCATGGTATGGACCCTTGGTATTCATTAACCTTAATTTTCCATCCCATATTCATTTTTATTCTTGTGAAAGTGTGTGCATACATATATGTGCCTTTTGTTCTATGAACCCTCTTGTATACACTATTTGAACTACGTGAACTAGTGTATACAACTTAAATCAACTTAAACCATTCTCTTTCCTTAATTTCTTGATTTTTATCTGTAATCCTTTGTCCCATCATGTTGTTCTTTTGTTCCATTACTTTGTTACCTCTAAATCAACCTATTACAATGTGATTTCCCTATTATCAATTCTGAAATTTCCTGGAAGTGGGTTTCCATCAAGGACAACACATGTACCATAATGCCAGCAATCGAATATTCAACCTTTAAATAACCCCTGTTGGATATTTGACGGAAGTCGGGATTTTATAAAAAATAAACAAAAAAAACATTTAACTTCTGACACTTTTTCCGATTTTATCTATGCCATTAAAATTTCCGCCCAAATGTAGTAGTGTCATCCTTCTCTTTAGACATATTTCTATCTTATCCATATAGACATTCCAATATGTCCATCATTTCCTTTGTTATCTCACAATGACTGACTTTATCAACATTTAGCTTTAATAACCCTTTCATGATGATTATTTTGGCTTCTTCACCATACATCAACATGTAAAGTGATTAAATAAGTTTCCATTCTAATACTCCAGATTTCATAGTATGATCCATTCAAGTATGGAACTCCCTCTAGTCTTAACCAAACTTGATTAGCCATTGTTTCCCTTTGATCTACCTTTCAGTGATTAATTTGTTCCTGAAGGAACCTAGATTTAATACCAATTGTTGGAAACAATGTTTAAACACCTTGGGGGTGGGGGGGGTGTGGGTGGTGGGGAACACGTGTGAATCAGTATTATGGATAATTTAAAATTTTATGCCAATTTTTCATTCAACATTCAAACTTGGAATTCTCTAATTGAGAAACCATTAACAAATCATAGCAGAAGTCATATGAATCAACTCAAGAATATACATCATGATAAATAAACACATGTGATACAAAGGTTTAAGGGGGAGAAAAAACACAAAATCTTGTTTGTTATTTGATGTAAATAAGAGCACCTACTCTATTACATCAATGTTTGTCTATGAGACACCACTCACAGGAATCACCAACTCTCTTTGATTGTTTTCTAGCACTCAATAGTACGAATAACAAACTCCCTTCTTCTGTAAACACCTGATTAGCTTACCAAAAGCACCAACTTCATGGATTTTTTGCAAGTACCAACTTGCAGCACCTTGGATTTATGCAAGAACTAACTTGAAAGAGTCACCAACCCCCAAGCTTTCTTCAAATACCCACTAGATGTAAGCACCAACTCCCTAGATTTCATGCTCCAACCCACTCTCAACAAGGAAATAGATATCTGTTGTAAATGGAAACCCCTCTACCTATTATCAACCCTTTTTTCTCCTCTGCAACCTTATCTTTATATAGCCCACACAACACTCTGTCATCTACTCATTCTACATCCGCATACAATTCTCTACTCTTTACCTAATTCTTCTGCATATGCACTCACAACCTCTTCTTAGCAATGCACACCCATAGAGCTCTCCACTCATCTCACTCAACTATGTTTCATTCCTCCCAATTGCACAACTGAAATCCATCGTTTTTTCCTATGTTTCATAAGGAACAATGATGTCTCTGTCAGCCATCACTCTTCCATCCACGCTGCCCAAGAGTGTACTCTCAACATGGCTCTCCATTCAGTGTTGGCAACTGATTATTTCACCCACTACAGCAACATTAAATATTGTGAATGGGCTACTGATCGTTTCTCCACACTGAGAATTAATTCTCACTCAAACTACAAGTTGCAACAAGGCTCTCATGCTTATTAATTTGATCACATTTCTCATCTTTTACTTCAGGATGGCACTTTTCTTTTCTGATAAGATCTTCTACACTCAACAATATTATCCATTTAATTATTTATCGCATGCAACTAAGATCAAGGGTGGCTTATTCTTTTCCAAGACGGGCTCCATTAATTTTCTCGTGCACATCATGGTACTTCATTGTATTAAATCAAATATCTTGGTAATTTCCATTGCTATTGACCACATTAGCTTAACCTATGCACTCAAACCATGTACTAACAATAGCTTCTAACTCGTTCAATGCCCAATATCCATGATTATGGTGCAATGCCAAAACTGGCACACCTTCCAAATATGGAGAAACTCCTACCAAATAGTTGTTAAACTATTCATATTCATAGGTGCTAATCCCTTAGCCTATAATGCCCTTTTTCTTATTGCTTTTGGCCAAAAGGCCCTTGGTCATAATAACACGTGAGAACATTGCAAAACCACTACAAATTGACTCTTAGGCACCTTTCTATATGTAGCCAAAAGGGCTTAAATTAAGTGCATCAACCCTTTTACATCCATGGTCACATGTTGCTCATAGGACCAAGTCTTGGGGGAGCCTTAGCCTCTAGCCTTTTCCTCTAGGAGTATGTACAGTGTGGGGTTCACCCGCTACATGAAATAGCCAACCAAAGGCTTGGCCAAGATGACTTGTAATGTCACTTTGTAATAGCCTTGGTGAAGATTTCATGTATATATATATATATATATATATATATATATATATATATATTATATATATATATATATATATATATATATATATATATTAATATATATATATATATATATATATATTATATATATATATATATATATAATATATATATATATAAGAGAGAGAGAGAGAGAGAAGAGAGAGAGAGAGAGAGAGAGAGAGAGAGAGAGATAGCCTCTAGCCTTCTCCTCTAGGAGTATGTACAGGTGTGGGTTCACCTGCTACATGAAATAGCCAACCAAAGGCTTGGCCAAGATGACTTGTAATGCCCCTTTTGTAATAGCCTTGGTGAAGATTTCATGTATATATATATATATATATATATATCAGACCACATTTTATGGGACATGTATTCCAAGTTGTATGTCGAGGAAGACATCCTAAGGGGTGTCCGTTCGATTATTTATGGCTTTGGAAAGGCAAAATGGCAATTTTGGCACAATTATTTATGAAAATAATGAAAATTAGGAGAAAATGGAGGTCAAAGGTCAAAGGTTGCATGTGAGGAGGTAAATGAAGGAAAATAATGGAAAATGAAGAAAATAGAGGACTCATTCATAAAAATTCTTCTAAGGATTAGTTGGCAAGCTCGGCGAGCATAAATTTTTGTTAGTTGAGTTTTGGAGCTCTCTCATTATTCTCTCTCTCTCTCATACTCTTGGACACTGAAAATTTCTTGGAGATTTTTGGCATTCAAGAAAGAAAGGAAAATAAGGCAAGAGGAAGAAAATATCAAGAAGGGAAAGGCAAGATCAAGAAGCTATAGTGGGCTTCATTGTAGATATCGACTTGCATGTGTATTTTCCTTGTTAGATTTGGAATGCATAGGATTACATGTGTTTCTTTTATACCATGGCATGGGTTCTTCTAGGTGTGACTGTATTTTCAGCCTAGCCTTACCATTTTTTGATAGCTTTGATGAGATGAGTTCTCTCATTTGGTTTATGTGGGATGGCCGGATTGGATTCAAAAGTGAGTGGGGTGGATCTCCGAATTGAAAAACACAGGGTGTAGTGGTCCCTGAGTCGAACTAAGGATCATGAAGCCACTAGCATAGTATCCCCTGAACTGGATTGTGGGTTGCATTAAAGCTAGATTAGGTGCCTCGATGGGCCTAGGAATCCTTGCCGGTGAATGGAGGGATATACGGTAAATCCAAGAGATGGATTTTCTCTCCGTTGGGCCTAGTGGATCCGAGATGGAATGCACGATAAAGCCTGGAGAGTATGTCTCAGTGTAGGGCCTAGTTATCCCTGGATTAGACTATGGATGCATGGTAAAGCTTGAGAGACTAGGAGGCACTCAAATTACTCATGGTGTAGGCAGAGAACTCCGGTGGCATCCACATTGATTGGTGTGTTCTATGAGTCCCACATTCATGCTTGGAATATGGCACGAAGGTGATTGGCTGAAGAGAGACTTGGCTCATCCAATCTATGGTCGAGTGGAACATGGTAGTCCTATCACCAGTTGGTTCATTGCATTTATTAATTAGAAATTCATTCCCTTGATTTTCATGTGCAAATGTATTGTTGTATATATGGATCTTGATAGTTGATATGCTTATGGTATTTCTGCTCCTATTATGTTGGTTATAAGAACATTTTATGACAACATTTATGTATAGCTCTCATCATATTTTTACTTGTATGTGAATGGAATATGTACCTATGACCTAATAGATGATAAGGCAGCAAATTACATGAGGAAACAATGGTTCATGGTGATTCTCAGATAAGTATGAGATCCCTACACTTAATTATGGTGCTCACACCTGTAGGTTACATGTTGATGATATGTTTGAAGAAATGCATATCATGGCTAGTAGGGGTCTAATTATGGACATGTTCATCTTACTTCCTTTTCATCCTCGTTTCCTTGTATTCTTACCAATTTTAAGTGATCATTCCATTTTGGGTAGTGACTAGGGCTTTGGGTCAAAAAAGGTGGCTCAATTCCTAGAATGCTAGCAAACAAAGCATTAGTTTATAGACTAACTTGCCTGGCCAGTGTCTAGGGAACATTATAACTCACCTTGGTAGTGTCTGGGGAGCATTATAACTCACCTTGGAAGTGTATGGGGAGCATTACTCTACCCTAAGTTTCTCAAATAGCAGTAGGACCTAGGGATAGGTTGTCTAAGTGGTTGGCTTGTCTCCTGAAGGTTCTACGGATGATTTTGGATGACTTTGTGTGATGTTCTATCGATTCCACTCCCTTAAGGTTACCTAGGAGGTTGAATCTGATCCTTGTAGCCTCTCGTCTCATGTTTACCCTAGTTGGCAAGGTTACTTGGGTAGATGTGGGATGAGGATGTTAAAGAGTGGTATCAAAGCATGGTTCAACCATCACACTAGATGGGAAGTGTGTGTTGGTCATGTATGCATGTCAGTTGTATGTGTGTCTCTTACACTTTCATTTCATTTGCTTGTTAAATTGCATAATGTTGATCATGGTTGTAGTAAGGTTTTCATGAGGAACTTGATGTTGATTTTGTGGAATGCAACATCATGAGTATACATTGACTAGTTACATATTTTTATATGTTGCTTACATGTTATATGTCACTTTATTACATCCTTGTATGGTAGGTTGCATTCTTATATGTTTTATTACATGTATTAGTCTTGTTGGTTGGTTCAAAGAATTGATCACTTATGCTCAACTACATGCATTCATGTGTATGTGTAGTTGATTATGCATGTTGATGGTTGCATGTGGCAATGTGTATAGTGATGTAATGGTTGTTGTTGTCATGCATGAGGTCATGGTTTGCAAAGTTGATATGATCATGCATTGATGACTGGACTCTAGCTAGAATGACATGTATATGGTTTGGTACTCATATGTTATATGTCTATATGCAGTCCTTATGCATGTATGGCCTTAGTTATAGCTATGCATGAACAGTAGGTCAAACATGCCTTGTGAAGTCATGGTATGCAATTTAGGTCATCATGGTGTTATTGGTATGTTATGATGCTAATGTGTTGAATGAGGTAAATCAAGAGATGTAAATCACAAAAGTGAAGTTGCAGCATTGGACCTCGAGGCAAGAGCATGTTTTCATACATGTTTGTATGTTGGGCATGCAAGTACATAGGTTAAGGATTGTTATATGCATTAGGGTTATATACATTAGGTTTAAGTACATGTCTTTTGATTTTATGGTTATGTACATGATAGTTGATAGTTGATTAGCATAGTCATATGCACATGAGTCGGATAGTCAAGAATGATGGTAACCTATGGTTGTATGCATTTCTATTGTTTTTTTTATGTTAGATAACTTGATGACTAGGGTTATTTCATTGAGATATTGATGATGTAATTTTGATTGGTCATATATGTGGTGGTTATGTTCATTGCATTGAATATCTTGATGTTATATGTATTGTGTTAACCCAGTTTGACCTTTGCAGATGGTTATGGTTGCGATATTCAGGTATGAGCCGACATATTTTTGATATGGTGTTGTACTAATTTAGATTGATCGTACATATGTGATTATTATGCATGAACGGAAAATGTTTATGAGCTTATGATGTGAACACGTTAGTTAGTTATTTTTATGGATATCATGATTTATGTTTGAGTTGATATGTTGTGAAGTTGTATTGTGCTAAACTAGATTGATTGTGTAGACAAGATTGTCTCCCCTAAGATACATTAATGTATGAGTTTTCTTATGTCGTATAGTTGGTGTTTGAGTGTTTGATGTCTAGTTGATTTATTTAACATGGTATGTTTGCAAGTTGGTTGAATGTTTGATGAATTTCATAATATGAGTATGTGTTCCAATGATATTGTTTTAAGATTGTACTAATACCTATATGTTGAGATAGTTGATATGTATTTGAGTGTAGTAGTTGATAGTTGTAGCATTATGTCTAATGACTATGAGTTGACTATGGATTATGACATGATTGTTAGTCTTGGTAAAGGTTGATTTCAAATTGATACGTATGATTGTCTTGATGTTTGGAACATCTGGTTGACATGTGTGAGAAGTTGCAGGAAACATGCTTGGTATTAGTGTGACAATGTAATATTTAATGTTTTTATATAAATAATAGTTGGGTGATGTGACAACGCATAGTAAGCCTTGATTGCAACAAGGTAAAAAGGGAAAAAGAAAGGAATTGGGAAAGAATTCCTTTGGCTGTGTTTGGAAACCCTAATTACAACATATGAGTGCTTTGCATACAGGAAGTCCTCTTTACATCACGTGGATACATGTTATAGTCATGAACATGTACTTGACATGTATATTAGCCAGTCTCTAGTTGAGATCTGTTAAGGGAATTGGAGTCCCTTGAGAGATGGCATGGATGTGTTCACTTGCAAGCAATGTACTTGGCACAACAAGGTAAGGTAACTGGTGTATTGCTTTGTTAAGTTTTGCACTAACATTATGTTCTTATCAAAATATGATGCAGGGAGTTGCATGGAAAGATATGTTGCCATGAAATCTTGAAGAAGGTTTAGGTCAATATTTCCTTGGCAACCATGGGGATTGAGTCATGATGTTTGTTGTTAGTCTTGTGATTTTGGTATTTTGTGATTGTTGTGCTTTATTTTCAATTTTGATTGTGTCTGGTACATAGCTATGCCACTTTATTATGGTGTCATGTTGTTATTGGTTTTCATGGTTTTCTTCTTGCTTCTTGATATTTCCTTTTATATTTTTGAGTCTTGGGAATTGTTTGGGAAAGAGGGATTTTAATGGAGCTCGGGGAGTGATGTGTGGTACCCAAAAGGTAATGTAAGACTCAGATGAAGGTATGTACATCAGTAAGTGCAGCAAAAGGTAGGACTATGACATTCAGTTAGACTGGTTGGGTCCATTATGGTAAATGGATGGTGGCAGCATAGAAATGAGAAAGATAACCAGAAAAGGTAAAGTAAATGGATCGGAGGTGTTGGATTCCTTAGCTATGTTGGGAAACATTGTTCTCAATGTTGTGCATGTTATGCATGAATAAATGAAGTTCTCTTAAACCTTGACCTTGATATCTGGTACTTGTGTTAGAATCATGATTATGTTGATGTTTATATATGTGTATACATGTAGGCGTGTATGTATGTCACGTTTGACAGGTTTGTCATGGATCATGAATATTAACACTAACATTTATGTGTATATATGTGTATGTATGCATATCATTGTTCGACAGGGTCATCATGAATCGTTCTAGTGGAGAAATGATTGCTTACACAGGAAAATGACATGAAGAGGTTCTTGGTCTTATGAGGAATCAAGTGGGAAGAGTAGTCATGACAAATATATGAGTTCAGTATCATGTGGCTATGAGTTGATATTACGTGATTATATTATGTCTATGTTATGGACAGTTTATACCAAGGGATACATCAGCAAAATGAAAGAAGTGTGGTCTGTGACATGTTAGGATAAGCATGAATAAGACACTGAAAGCAAGGCTTCTTGGTATGGGAAGTGTGGTATTACTGTTGTGCATACATTGTATATGTTGTACATGTTGCATCTGTGATGATTGTGCGCATACAGTATTGTGCATATGTAGTCTGTGTACAGGTTGTTTATGAAATATTATGTACGGGGTGTTAGTACAAATATTGTTGTATGAATGGTGTATATTCAATGTTGATATACGATATTATGTACATATTGTACTATGTGCATGATGGATATGAGGTGTTGTTTGAATATGGTTCTCTGCGCGTGTGGGATATGCAGTGTTATGTAGAGATGATGCTATGTACGTGATGGATATGTAGTGTTATGTACATGTGTTGTTACATGCATGTTGTACATGTGGTGCTATCTACATATGGTGTGGTGTGGATGATTGTACAAGTGGTGTTGTGTGCATGTGGTGTTGTGTCCATGTTGTACAAGTGGCGCTATGTGCAGGTGGTGTTATGTACATGTCGTGCATGTGGCATTGTTTACATGTGGTGTCGTGTACATGTCATGCGTATAGTATTATGTACACAGTATATAATGGTGCAGTGTAGATATGATGTTGTGTACACGTTGTGTAGGTGGTGTCATGTACATGTGATGTTGTGCACATGTTGTGCAGGTTATGCTTACTACATGTGGCACGGGCGTAGGTGTGGGATTGAGTGCATGTCATACATGTTGTGTTGCAGGCATGTGGTACTATGTATGTGTATTGTGTAGTTGTGGTGTCGTGACATTCATACTTATTGTGCTATACTTTGTGTGGGTACATGTATCATGTGGTGTCATACATCGAGTATGGATGTATAATTTGTGTTTTATATCAGATGGATGTGTATGCACTGTGTGGTTTCACACATTGTGTGTGGATGTATGTCTTGTGATGTATATAATATACATATTTGTGTTTTGTTGTGTTGAAAATTGGGTGTAAATGTATGTATTTTGTTGTCTCATACTACTAGGTCCCTATAATACTAGTGTATTCCCTTGTTATTATTCTCATTACACCCATTATTATTATTGTTAATCCCATTTTGTCCCCATATTGTTATTATTGTGCCCCATAGAAGCCCACTATTGTTATTGTTGTGCCCTTACATTATTATTGTTATGTTGGCCCTGATTATATTGTGACCTTTGTCCTAAGGATGGACCACATTAGCTGGTTTGAAACGTCGACCAAATAATACTAATGTGATTAATCCAAAAGACATGATCACTACATTATGGATGTGGTTTTATATTAGATGGATGTATATGCACTGTGTGATGTCACACATTGTGTGCAGATGTATGTCTTGTGATGTGCATTGTATACATATATGTGTTATGTTGTGTTGAACATTGGGTGTAGATGTATGTATTGTGTTTTTTCGTATTGTTAGGTCCATATAATACTAGTGTATTCCCTTGTTATTATTCTCATTATACGCCTTATTATTATTGTTGTTCCCATGGTGTCCCCATATTGTTATTATTGTGCCCCATAGAAGCCCACTATTGTTATTATTGTGCCCTTACATTATTATTATTATGTTGGCTCTGATTATATTATGAATTTTGTTCTGAGGAAGAACCACATTAGCTAGTTTGAAACGTCAACCAAATAATACTGATGTGATTAATCCGAAAGACATGCTCACTACATTATGGATCACAAAAGCCTAAGATCTAACAACATATTTTGACCCCTTAGACTCCTATATATAGAAAGGAGATATTGTCATTTGTATCATCCAAGAATTTTTCATTTATGTAATTTAAAGGAGGTTTCCCCCATGAAGAGGCTATGTTTTAATTCATTGATCTATCTCTTTCTTCTATTTTGTGAGCTAGTTGCATAAGAATTGGTATCAGTGCTTTGGATTCTAGGGTTACGCTACTTCAAATAGGTCACTGTGGAATTTTCCCTATAACTTTTTTCTACAAAGATTCAGAAGATGAAATTAAAACCCATTTGAGATGAAATTATGGTGAACTGCGTGACTGAATTTAAGATATTGTCTCACTATATGTTCAGCAATATGAACTAAGGAAGTTAGGGTTTTTGCAGGCTCCTGAATTGGATCTCAAAAAGGTCACCTTGGGAAAATCGTCAAAAAGTTTTCTCTGAGCATCTGATTCAAATTTCGTAAAGAGTGATAGATAGAAGAGGGATTGTAGTTTGTTGGGTATATTTTTCAGAACCTAAGGTTGAACCAGTGACATGTGGCACATTGTACAAGTTCAATTTACTGAACCAATCTATAATTGGGTCATCGTGGTAGATTGGGAATAACTCTTTCTTCAGGAATCCAATTGTGATCAGGCTTGTGGAGTTGGAAATAAGATGCAAAATATTATCACAAGCCAAAAACTTAGAACTTGTAGATCCAAAAATACTGAGTTATAAGACTTTCAAGATAGAGCTCATACAAAGCAAAAAAAGAAAAGAAAAGAAAAATGTACAGTTTTTTTTTTTTTTTTAATTTGAAATAAGCCCTTGGTTGAGAAAGTAGTTTTGAAGTGTTTCAAAGGGCATTGTTGAAGCATAATTATCATTCATTTATGACCTGAAAGAAATAAATGGAAACACCTAGTAAAGCAACCTGAAATCTCTACTATGACACATGAAGAAGAGGAAGAAATGCAACATGATATATCAAAATTACGAGACCAAGTGCAACAAATTTCGCTCTCACAAAAAGTAATTGAAGCTAAGATGGATGGTATAGAAGCAAAAATCAAAGGCAACATGGAATATTTGAAGATAGATTCGACAAAATTGCTACAATAAATGCTTACTAATGGCGAAAGGGTAGTAAAGGAAACTCGTGATGAGAAAAAAAGAAATGCTAGCCATGATTTCATAGACTCTAACATTGGATTGAAGACCCACCATGTTCTAAACGTTGATATGAGGAAGTTTGATAGCAAGGATCCCGTAACATGGATATTACAGATGGAGAAATTTTTGATCCCCATAATGTGCAAAGCACACAAAAGGTACCATTGTAACTTTATATTTGGAACCTAATTAGTTTGTATGGTATCGATGGATTTTCTCTCGTAAACAAATTTTCACTTGGGAAATTTTTATGGAAGGAATGATAGCACATTATGAGGATACAAAAACAACACCTTTTTTAGCCAATTCATAAATCTCAAACAAAAGGGTTCAATGGTGGAGCACATTGAGGACTTCCAAAAATTGAATATAAGAGTAAAATATATTCCAGAGAATCATAGAATTGATGTGTTCATAGGGACTTTAAAGGATAACATGCAACATGATGTTCACCTTTTGGAACCTGCTTCATTGGAGAATTTTTTTAGCTTACCAAGAAATTTTGAAAGCAAAATTATGGCAACAAGGAAGCCTACCACTAACAACTATAAAGAAGGAAATGTTATTGCCCCTAGCCTTCCACAACCTACAATGTTGACACCACAAAAATTGGAAGTAAAAAGAGAAAAAGGACTTTGTTACAGTTGTGATAGAAAATACACTAAAGGTCATATGTGTGCTGAGAAGAAATTATTTTACATAGATTGTGAAGAGGAGGAAGAAAAGGAACAAGAAAAATCAAAAGAGGAGGATACACACTAGGAACAAACCCTAGAGAAAAAGAAATAAACCCAATCATATCTTGTAATGCATTGGTGAGAATTACCACTCCTCAAACTATCAAGATAGAAGGACATATCAAGAAGAAAAGGAAATAGTTCTGATTGATTCGGATAGTACCCATAATTTTATTCATTGTAAGATAGCCAAGGAATTGAATTGCTTCCTATATCCAGAACCAAAGTGTCAAGTGATGGTTGTAACTGGATGAACCATAAATTTCTCTGGAAAGTGCCATACTATCAAGCTATCCATGGGAGAATATGTGTTGAATAGTCCAATGCTTTCCATTCCAATGGGTGTTGTTGATGTTGTACTAGGAGTCTAATGGATACAATATTTGGCTAAGGTAACTTTTAATTTTCAAGAACGTTTATTGAAATTTGTTTCAGAAGGAAATGAAGTTGAATTAAGGGGTATCACAGGGAAACCGAGAAAGATAATATTCTCTAACAACATGTCAAATCTTCTAAAGAAAGAACAACAAGGCGTAATTGCATAATTGTGTTCGCTAAAGATTCCCACATTGGAATCATTTATTTCACCAGATCTCCAAAAAGTCTTGGACAACCATTCCAGGGTATTGAGACTCCCAAAGGCCTCCCACCTATTTGTGATCATGATCATGCTATTCATTTGATTCCAGGAAGTGTTCCTCCAAACATCAGGCCTTATAGATATCCCTATGCCCAAAAGAGTGAAAT
>APFE030936379.1:76537-87725 GCA_000404065.3 Pinus taeda
TGAAAACACTTATGAAGAAATTGAGATAGGTTATTGTAGTAGGAGAGTTGATGAATATAAACCTCCTTCAGAATTCCAAAATACCCTTTCATGTTACCAGAAACCGATTTTGAAAAAGACTGCTAAAACTAGAAGACAAAACTGCACCTACAGCAGTTTCGTAGCGCAACTTTAGTCACCCGTTTCTCCCATATCAGAATGAATTTGAAGAAAATAAAAGAGGTTTTTGTAGTGTAGCATGTTAGAAAGAAAAACCTCTTTCAGTTTGAAAAATAGAGTTCTTAGCTGCTCAGGAAAGCTTTTTAGAAATTGACTAGTAAAAGCAGAAAACAGAGTTTCTCTGCTAAAACAGGCTGCTACAGGGGTTTCGTAGTGCGCTACGAAAACTCCTAGTTCAGTGATTTCGAAGCTAGTTTGAAAATTTCTCCAAATTAATGTGAGATATGACTTCCAAACTCATGGTGAGGCTTCAAAGCTTAGAGACAAAGATTTTAGGGTGATAACACATTCCAAAACCTCATTTACCTACCCTTTATTTACCCTAGAATTTTCTCTTCATTTATTGGGTGCATTTGAGCTTTTTAACCCTTTATTTCTTTTTCTTTGATAAGCAAACTATCTAATTCTAATCTTATAACTTCCAATGGCTCAAATTAAACTGATGAGCTCATTATTATTCTCTACCTAACTACTAATCTGCCAAGATCAAATACTTTGGCTAGATCTTCCTTCTCTACCTATCAATGTGAAATTTAAAGCATGAATGAATCAAGATTAAACTATTTGACCATCATGGATTGTGGCATTTTTGACAAGTTGGACACAATCTTATTTTGCAAGGCAAAGTAAAAAGTAGTGGCTTTTGAATTTGCATCACTTTCATAATCTACATTTTATCTTTTCTTGGTGGGGTTCATATTTTATTTTCTTTTTTGATCCTTTCTTTTAGTCCTTTGATTTTTCTTTTAGGAATTACCCTCTTTACATTTATTTTATTTTTAATATCGAAAAAATTTTTGAAAAAAGCAAAAGTATGTACAATATTACAATATTTAATCATACTCAATTCAAAAATTATGAATCCTATTATTATAGGACCCTGACACCACTAATATCCTAAAAATATTTGTTACATGCATATGAATAATCAAACATATAATTTGATAATAATGAAATAAATTCATAACATGATTGAGATTATATTACTATCGTTATGAATGTCAATTGAATCCACTCAAGTTTATGAATAATATAAAAAGTACACAATGATTCTTAGTTGATTTGAGTAAAATATATGTTATCATTTTAATTTTGTTCACAAGCAACATCCAATTGATTATCTAAATACATCATGAGGGTTGAAAACGCAACAAGAAAATCATATTTTAATTGTATCCTTGAATTAAATTAGGAATAAAACTGTAATTCCACATCACATGACAACTTGTATTACTTAAATAAATTAATTTTACTTAATTGGATAAATCAATTCGAGTTGACATTCTAACTTGAGTTATGTAAAGTGTCTCCTACATTATAGGAGCACTGGTTGAGTTTATTTTGAGTTGTAATTAATTAATTCAGTTTAATTGAGTTAAAGTTAGTTAAACGAGTTCGAGTTGTTGGAGGAACTAGTGGGAGGTCTAGTAGTGTGGTGTTGTTTGTAGTGATCAACCAGTTAATTGACGATTCACTCATAAATAACCCATGCAAGTCAAATCTAAGAGTTACCCAGTTGAGAACGGAGTTCAAGGACATTGTATTATCAGTTGTATAATCATCTCAATTTTAAAGGTGGTTCATGCGGTCAAAAGAAAGGCCTATAAGGATTGCACAATTCCAATTTAGGAATTTCCCTAATTAATAGGGGATAATTCACAAGGAAATAGGGACTTGGGAAAGCAGAAAATTGGTTAAGTGTTGGCATGGCCTTGTCTAGAATGTTGTGAGACAAATAGAGATAGTGTAGAGGTTTCTTGGGCTTAAGAAAAGCATTGTAATCTTCTCATAATTTCTAACTAATGCAATATACAAATAGCAAGGGTTTTTAGTTGTGGTTTTCCCTGGGAAATCATTGTGTAATGTGTCGATTGAATTATTTCTCTTGTATGCTTCTTGATCGTTTAATTGTTTCCGCTAATAAGTCGAGTAGATTCAAGTCTATTGTTTTAGTAAATTATAGTTAGTAGTTTTAATCTACAAGGAATTTCTATATGGTATCAGAGAAGAAATCACTCTAGAAGAGGAAAATATGAGTTTGTCTTTTGCAGATGAAATCAAATTTGCAGTATCATACTTCAGAGCCAATATGATGTCATATTATAGATTGAGACTGAAATATGACCTTGAGGGTAGTTCGAACTATATTTCTTGAAAGGACAGATGGAGTTAGTGTTGGAAGACAAAAGGCTTAAGGAATTCATAAACAAAGATATTCCTAAGACTACAACAATTGATGCTCAAGATCTAGTAAAGTGGAGAAAATGTGTTGCAAAGGCGAGAAGGATTATCCTAGGAGTTCGAGATCATATTGTATCGAACCTCCATGGTAAGGAGACTTCATATGCAATGTGGAAGGCCTTGACAAACATGCCTGAAAATAACAGTGACCACAGGAAGATGGAACTAAAGGACAAGCTCAGGAAAATCAAGATAGAAAAGGGCAACACAATACCAAAGTACTTGACCAAGTTCACCCAATGTTGGGATGATCTTGGAAGTATTGTTGTGACATTTGTAGAAGATGATCTGGTCATCCTAGAAATTATAAGCCTTCCCAAGAGTTGGCACAACTAGAAAGGTTCGGTAAATGGGATGGAGAAGCTCCCAGAGTGGGAGTGCTTTTTGTATGACTTGGTGCAAGGAGATTTGGCGAAACACCAGAGATGGATCCTCATCCAAGCATGATGATGAGGAGAATTGTTCCTTAGATAGAAAGGCAAAGAAAAGGAAAGGTAATTCATCCCATTCCAAATCAAATTCTAATCAGGGTGGTAAGAAGAAGGACTTGTAAAATATTAAATATTTTAACTTTCATGAGTTGGGACACTATGCCACGAAGTGTCTGTACAAGAAGGCCAACAAGAAGCCCTCGGGAGGAGAAAAAAGTGAAGCTATTGCTTCACAATTCGTGTTGGATTTCACCCTCGCTGCTTGCATGGTGACATAGGTGATGGGTAGTGTGTGGTATCTGGATAGTGCAGCCTCATTCCATATGATCAAAAACAAAGAATTCTTTAGTGACTTAGAGGAGAAGGACCTCCAAATGCACATCGAAATGGTAGATGATGGAAGGTATAGCACAACCGACATCAATGTTCTTACTTTTTAAAGGGAATCTAGTTCTTGGCTCACATTAAAAGATGTCATGTATGTTTTGTGTTTGAAAATGAATTTAATTTCAGTTGATTTGTTGGAGAATCATGGCTAAGATGTGATAAGAAAAGGAAAGGATTTACTTAGTCACATATCCTCAAGACAAGTGAGGTGGATCAGGTTCAAGTGAAGAACCGCTACAAATTGGATGTAGAAGATTGTTCTACTTTGAGCACAAAAGTAGAGAAGGTCTAGAGCCGAGACATTTCTGAGTTGTGGCATAGACGATTGGGTCACCTGCACAATGGAGTGTTATAGACATATTTGGGCACTACAACCCCAATCATATATTTCCATAAACCAAGGGCTTCTGAGCCCCTAAAGTGTTGTTCCATACCCTAAAGGAACAAGGCCAGCTGATTACGTCATCTCCCTGAAGTTCTCCATGGAAAACTGCTCAGAACTGCTCAAAATTGGACCATACAGACTGCTCAGTGCTAAGGGTGCAATGCATCTCACCTGCCACATGCAAAAAGTGTGATGCATACTGAAAATCCCTTCTGTATGGTGCGATGGGCGAGAGCAGACAAATGACAGAGACGGTTTACAAGGTGGATGATCATGGAATCTTCCAGAAACTTCTCCTATGACACTTGTCTCTCTGAATTCGCCCAGGGATGAGTAAGAGATCATGAATCTCCAAGTGGAACCAAGAACTGTTAGAGAGAGGACACTAATCAAAATCCAAGAAGCTGACTCACCCCCCTGCAAACATCTATATATGGATCGCTCATCCCAGAGATCCAGGGGCTGGAATTTTGTATCTTGTAAGCAAGTGTTGTTGGTTTCCTGGTGGAACATCATAGTGTTGGGTGATCTAAGCTTTTCATGAGGTGAAGAAGGGCTTTCATGCTGGGAGGATGACGTTGGGTCAGATCAATGGGTTGTAATCCTCTCTTCTATTCTTTCTATAAATAAAGCTATTCGAGTTTTCCTCCACATTCTTGTATGTTTGATGATATATGCATTTGTGTGGTCAATATATATGTGGTCCTATATTGTTTATGATTGTAGATCTCTGTAATTTGAAGGTATTATGCTACTTTGACTTTATAGGTACTCTTCGAAGCGGGTAAGAAAGGAAAGAGCGGCAAAGATTTTTCAAAGGGGAGAAAGAACAAGGAAGGGACCAAGTGAAAGATAGAGATTGGTATTCTTTGCTCCTCTCCTATCTACTTCCCATAAAGGAAAATGAAATTAACTTTAGTTTGTTTGTTTCTAAGATAGCTACTCATCATATGGGACTAGAAGCTATGCATGGATACTAGATTTCCCGATAACAAAATGGCGACTCCACTGGGGAGCGAATAGCTTGTTTTCTTGTCTATATTTGTTTGTTTTATAAACTACAAACGGATCCTGAAGTTAAGCCAGCTAGCCTTCGAACTGCATTTGTTATGCAAGTGTAAAATATATCAATGTTTCTTCAGTCTATCTCCCAGTTTCTTTTATAAACTGAACAATTGATTTGCAAACATCCTAATTGCCCTGGTGGTGGCTCAAGTAACCTCATTAGATTAGCCCCTATGATTTCCATTTATTGACTATCATTAGCTCAGTCTAAATACCTTAACTAAGCTGCAAACTGTGACCAAAAACCAAGTTGAAGTCTCGTCCCTTGACCATCGCACCTTCTCCTCTTGGCAATCTAGATGCATCGCACCTCCCATGTGCAGTAGGTGAGATGCATCCCTGTTTCCCTGTGTTACAGGTGTGATGACTAGATAAGACTATTTCTGCCTCCAAATTTTGGTTTTTCTTCACTCTCTTCAGCTTTATTCAGGAGTTTTGCTATCTATGATTAGTATTCCATTGTGGAAACTCCCTTCCTTTACATTATTCAGCCTCCATTTACAAAGAATTGTGAATGTTTTTATGTATTGTTCGCCATTTACAGTTCTTCTTTACAAAGAAGTAGCTTAGTCGAACTGTCGTCTTTTGATTTGGAAGTGTCGCAAGTGTCGTTTTCAGTCAAAGAAAAGAATCCTACTATTCTGGATGGTCGATTACACTGCTACTCTTGTATTTGATTTGAATTAATAGATTTTCAAGTGTCGAAAGCAATTTTAAATCCAAAATCACAAAGTGTCGTCATTGTCTTCCTTTCGTCTTTTGAAGAGAAAATTGTTAGTACTGTCGCTTTGAAAAGATAATTCAGATTTGTACTTAGCATTCTTTTTTTCATTCACATTAAGAAAGTGCAAAACAAATACATGCATGTGCATTTGCATTCAGACTGCTTGTTTATTTTGATTTAGGATAGTGCATCTAGTGTGTGCTCTCTGCTCTATGTTGAAAGAATCTCGCTTCTCTTTCCTTAGTAGCTAGGATTTTCATTGCAAAAAGAAGAATAAATGATTGTTTATCATATTAGATTTCATTTTAGGAATTGTATATCTACATCACGCGGTGAACCTTAAAGGAAAACTTCTTAAGAAAGATCAAATGTAAAATAAATTCAATGAACATAAAAACACTTTGGAACCTAACGCACAACATTTAGAAGTCTAGGCTAGAGATGTATTCTGGCGTCGTAAATCTTGGAAACTATCGCTTTCATCATAGGTTGGGTGATTCCTCCTCTTTGAGATGACAAGTGCTAGTACAAACTTGTGCTCCCACGTACTGTCGAGTATATATTGGGAGACCACAATAGGCTATATCCTTTATCCTTAGGAAGCTGTGTCTGCCACCCTATCGATCGCAATGCACTGAACACAGCATTTGGGAAGATTGACTATCGTACCATAAAAAGTATTATGTAGTTTTGTGATTGGTTTGGTAATCCCTCTATCTAGATTTCTAGAGTAGTCCCTTTTGTTCCTTTTCAGACTCCTTAAAGGAAAAGGTCCATCTGAGCACTTGTCACTTCAAGCTCATTAAAAATCGAAGATGACTAGAGCCATCTTTAGCTTTTTCTCGACTCTTAAAAATTGAAAAATCAAGTTGTGTCAAAGCGCCATAAAATTTATTTTAATCAGAATAATGTCACTATTCCCTCTTTGGTCTTAGGTTGAGAAAATGGAGTCCACCAACCAAGGATTTTCCCTTGGAGGAAATCCCAGTCCTTTCTCCTCTTGGGGAGATGTTGGTGCACCTCATATGGCCACATTGTCCCTTCTAGGACTGACAACCGGCTTGCCAATATGGCTCTTCTCAACCTCTGTCGTTCAAAACACCGTGATTCCTAAACAATCAAGTCAGCAACTAGATGATACTAGAGTACTCCCCAACCTTCTGCTTCGTTTTTTTCTCCCTCCCCTCCTTCCTCTTCGCTTGGTGAAGCTGGTAAAGCTAAAAACCAAGTAACTTAGAAGAAGAAGAAATGGAAGGAGAAGAAGAAGAAGGAGCCAAAGGAAAAAAGGGGCAACCATGCATCATCTAGTGAAAATCCACACACTGCACTGTCCATACCTAAACCTCCATGTGTCATTTGCAAAGGAGACCACTATCATCGAGATTTCCCTTGCATCCCTCAGATCTTAAGGGACTAGTCTCCTCGTTTGCACAATCTGGTGTTGTCAACCTTTGACAATCATGTTGAGAGTACATCGTCGACTAGTGAAAACGAAGTCTCTGGGTAGAAAGGAAAATATAAATTTCCTTGTAGACTGTGTGAAGGCGATCATGTCATCTACCGTTGTCCCTTCCTGGATGAAGCTAAAAGAGTCTTGGATAACCGTCTTGCTTCACCACTAAGGCTTCCTCTTGGATACAAGAAACTCTTTCCGAGTCCATCGCTAGTTGAAAACCCAACTGACACACCTTTGTTGTCAGTCGAAGCATCTATCATAGCAGATAAACCCTCTGAGTCCACACTAGACCAAAGTCATCGGGTCGAGATGGTAGTTGACCCAGTCTCGTCTTCGGGAGGTCCATCTTCAGATGATACAGTCACCGAAGAGAATGAGAACGACACCGTTCAAATTATTTTCATAAACACAGACTCTGATGAACATGGGGGAAATCTACCCGTTCCTTTACCACAGGAAGGAAGTTCATCATGATCATATCCGGCCATTTAGTTGGTCCCACCTCCGAGCAACCTAGTCGTTTCCTTCAATTGGAATCTACTAGGAAATCCCCGTTCACCGTCTAATGTACCATTCTGAATCATTATACAAGCTTACAGAATGGTCATCGTCGATACTATAATAGATGAAGGAGCTTCTATGAGTATCCTTTCCTCAAATGCTTGGAAAGAGATCGGTTAGCCATCGCTTCTACCTGAGATACGAAATCTGACAGGCTTCGACAAAGGAACCAGTCGATTGTTAGGGATCCTTCCAAATTTGCCTATAACTTTGAGAAGGAAAATCGTTTATCTGAACGTAATGGTAGTCCAAGGACCTCTAGATTACAATCTACTCCTTCGATGTGACTACATTTATAGCATGGGAGCCATTGTCTCCTCACTCTTTCGAGTAATGTGTTTTCCACATGAAGGCAGAGTGGTCCAACTCATAGACCAACTTTCATTCCCCGGTTCACACATAGCTAATAGTCAAATACCATCCCTAACTAGTCTTTTCACACAAGGAATGTCTCATCAATCTCCAGTCCGTCTACCTGATGAGTGTGAGTAATTCGATGATTATGACTAAAACCCTGGGGGCATGCACCCTGGTCTGCTTCGGCAGGAAAACCTTGGGTATAGGGTAGGTTTCCGCGAAGGATATATGACTAGTCTGACACACCCGTCCGTCTATGAAAATGGGATTAGACTGGAATAATATTCCCTCATAAAAGTTATGTGAGTGGAGGCAACTATGCCATTCACCTTTTTTTATTTCAATAGACATCACCAAGGAAATGTTTTTTCTGCGATGCGGATGGAGAAATCTTGCAAATGTGAGAACTTTCATATGGTAACATGGAAACTCTACTTCTCTATACCTGGGGGCATGCAAACCTTTTGTACATGAGTGAAAAGCGACCAGTGTAACACTAACTCCATAGTTTCTGCTAACTTCAACTGCTTAAGTTAGGTGATTGGTCGGATCGACCGTTCACCTTTGCAGGGGCCAAATGGTGCCGACAAAGTAAAGGAAGAATTTTTCTACCTAACCTTAGTAGTTAATTAACCCCTAGGACAGTATTTGGCCATTCCTAGCTTGCATGCAAAAGGCAGTGGAGCAAAGTTTCGAATGGTGCAAGCTCCCTAAAAATTGAACCTATCAATGAGACGTCCTTATTATGCGACTGGCACGAGCAGTTTTATGCAAAGTTCAAGCTCGTTAAAAATTAAACCTAAGCAATGAGCATATGTTCTGTCAGATTTTAAGCTCATTAAAAAATGAACCAATCTCCGGTAAATAACCATTGTGAATGCATTATCATCAGCTTTTGAGCTTTGGTCATGTTCTTACCATCACCTCCACTCTATTTTAGCCGATCATACGCCTCCATTTGATTGTTTACCCTTTCGAGGAACAGATGTAACGAGTGATTCTATTAGCCATCCTTGTAACACTGCCGTGATTGGAAAATTTCAAACCTTATCTGGAACCAGCTACTACCCGAAAATATCACTCATTCCTCAAAAACGAGTCTCTTTTAAGCTCTTTTCATCTGACTCGTTAAATATGAAAAGATTGCCGAGCAATTGGCCTCTTCGGCTCGCTAAAGCTATCGGAAGTGTTATCCCTCCTCTAGATTTTAATCTTTTTGGACCTGAGGGACTATTACACAAAAAGATCGAGTGCTTGTCTTGTTCAGCTCGTTAAAACTATCAAAAATTCATCCCTTTCATATTATTTTATACTTTTTCGGACTTGAGGGATTATATGAAGAAAAAGGATTACTGGAGTTTCCTTTCCATCCCTTTTCAGACTCTCTAAAATTGAAAAAGGACCGAGTTGTCTTTGTCGTTAAACTCGTTAAAACCAATAGCGACAAACTTGTCCATGCAGACAAGAACGAGTTTCACTATCTCTAGGCTCGTTAAAACATAGTGACGGGTTTGCCCGAAGGGAAAATTATAGAACAAGCATATGTTATCCTCCTCAAGCTTCACAAAAATAAAGAGGCACTGGTCAGCAATTACCGGGGAAAAATTGGGAAGAAAACTTGAAGAAATGTTATTGGTAGCAAGTCTCTCTTGAACATGACACTTTCACTCCATCACCATGATTGAGTCGGGTTGGGTTATTCCGTTCACCGGTAATATTACCATTGGTCCACCGTACCATCCATTTTTGGCGTTAATGCTACCAATCCATTTCAATGTCGCCAATATGTTCAAGAGAAGTTTCTTAAAGAATTCACCAACCCAGCTTGTGTCTCATCCACTACAATACCTTCACCCTTCATTCTTTCATGACCGCCACCCTAAACCATGTATCATCAGATCATTTTCACCTCCACAAAATCATTTTCTCTGTTCCATGTTGTAGATGTGGGATTCATTAAGGCCCTCCTACAACGAGTCACTTCTTGTCGACTTCAGCTCATTATCCAAGAAGTCGACCTAGGAAGTCCATGCAGACAAGAACGAGTTTCACTATCTATAGGCTCGTTAAAACATAGCGACGGGTTTGCCCGAAGGGAAAATTATAGAACAAGCATATGTTATCCTCCTCAAGCTTGACAAAAATAAAGAGGTACTGGTCAGCAATGACTGGGGAAAAATTGGGAAGAAAACTTGAAGAAATGTTATTGGTAGCAAGTCTCTCTTGAACATGACACTTTCACTCCATCACCATGATTGAGTTGGGTTGGGTTATTCCGTTCACCGGTCATATTACCATTGGTCCACTGTACCATCCATTTTTGGCGTTAACGCTACCAATCCATTTCAATGTTGCCGATATGTTCAAGAGAAGTTTCTTAAAGAATTCACCAACCCAGTTTGTGTCTCATCCACTACAATACCTTCACCCTTCATTATTTCATGACCGCCACCCTAAACCATGTATCATCAGATGATTTCCACCTCCACAAAATCATTTTCTCTGTTCCATGTTGTCACGCAGAATTAGTCGATCTTGCGAACAAGACAGACCTTCCTAGAATCTAATGAAGACCTAATGACAAACAAACCAACCAGACACTATCTTTCTCTAAATGTGCTTTATAAATAATGGCAAACAAATGGGTTTAAGGGCCTACCTTATGTCCAACGCAAGTTTGGAGATGCCTTCGCTCCTTTGATCCAAGTAAGTTCCTTCGTCGCAAACCTGCAAGCACAAACAAGGCAAACGATTAAATAGCACCTGAATATCCAATATTATAAAACATATTTAACATGAAAGTCAAGGAGTCCATGAAACAAATAACATGAGATACTTGTTGAGAAAAGTGAGCTTGATTGTATTAATTCAAAAGAAAAGAACCTTACAACCTTTGCCTTGACGCTGTACAAGCTCCTTCGAGGGTCCAACAAGAAGTCTCCTCTACTTTGACAAGCTTCACTCACTCCCTAATGGGGCCAAAAAGGTATGTGATCTCTCCTCTTAAGCTCAAATAGGAAGTCCTGATTTCACTAGCATTTACCCTCAAAAGTTCAGCTTCTAACCTCTCTGGCCACTGACCCAATGCCTCAATTTATAGTGCAATGGAGATCAGTTACCAGCTCCTCCTTCAAAGGGATAGAGTTCTCCTTCAAAGGGATAGCTCCTCTCAACAAGGGATTAGTTCCTCCTATGATGGGATGCATGAACCACTTGGAGCGAACAATCCACATAACAAATGCTTCTAGAAAACTCTAGAATTAACCCAAGATGAGTTTTTTAAGATAAAGGTTGCGCCTTTTGACTTTTACAGGGGTACGCACCTTCCCCTTTACATACAGAGCGTATAAGTACGCAGATAC
>APFE030936383.1:0-11114 GCA_000404065.3 Pinus taeda
TTAAGTTATGGCATTAAACGTATTTAAATAAGGATTTGGATACAAATACATATAGAATATTGTTAATAAATTATAATTGTTAATGGACCGATTATAATTGATTGAAATAATAGCAGTAATAAATTCTTGAGAGCCGAATTTTGGCTGTCAAGAAATCTGGACAGCCAAGTGTCCGCTGCCCTAGGATTGGGGCTGAAATTTAGCTGTCAATTGACAGCCAAATTTCGACTGCCATAGGATTGGGACTGCTATAAAAGGGCTGAGTCTCCAAGGCCTGCAATCACTCAGAAAAATTAGTCTGCTCCATTGAAGACTTGATACTCTATCAAGGATTGCCAGAGAAAAGGATTGCAAGCTCTTGGAAGGATTTAAGAGCCAACAACTCAAGTCAAGACCAGGAGATTTAGAAGATGGAAAGTAAGTTCCGCTGCATTATTTTCAATTTCTTACAAAGGAGTAGATCTTGGTTAGGGTTTAAAGTAATTAGGAAAACCCACAAAGTAAATCTAACAGTGGATATTAAATACCATACAATACTGCCTAAAAAACCATAAAAATAGCCATTTAAGAATTTACTGTGTAGCCTATACCATCATCGCTTTCAGGCGAGTCAGCCACCTTCAGAAGAGAAGCATGGAAGTGAAGTATAATATATCTAAATACAATAATCAGACTGGCTGAAAAACCATAAAAATAGCCATTTAAGAATTTACTGTGTAGCCTATACCATCATCACTTTCAGGCGAGTGAGCCACCTTCCGAACAAAAGTATGGAAGTGAAAGATAATATATCTAAATACAATAATCAGACAGTGCCATAAAAAGCTTAAAGTAGCCATTTAAGAATTTACTGTCGCCTATACCATCATCGCTTTCAGGCGAGTCAGCCACCTTTGAACAGCAGTATGGAAGTGAAAGATAATATATCTAATGCTGTCCTCAAAGTTCTGACGAACCACGAATCTTTGCTTCATAATGTATTTCCCAAATGAAGAATACTTTGTAATACACATAACTAGAAAACAAAAGTCACAGCATATTTGGGTTTTTATTAATTTGCTTATCGTAATTCTTTGACAAAGATAAATGGGCGCTCTACAATCAATCCAAGTTCAAGTCCCATAAAAACCTTCAAGTTTTCAGTGGGAAGATGGGACAACACAAAAAGTCTCAGTTATTCAAACAATTTATGAGAGAAATAAAAAATCAAAACCAATGCCAACTACTTGAAACAAATGGCATGTGTTTAAAACTGTTTGCCTCGCGAGCAACTACAATAACAGTGTACCCTAGAATCCGTCAAAATGACTAAAAAAAACCAACCGTCAAAATGAGAAAAAATTTCCTAGCTTCTTTGCCGGGATGCAGAAACCTAATATAACCCTAGCAGAGACGCCAAGACTCTGTTATTATTCCATACCCAACAGCTTCCCATCTTCTTACTTATATTTGTACACATCTTTTGAACAGTCTCATAGGATTCAAGTAAACGACATTCAATGGTGTCTAGAATATATTTTGTCTTATGGTAACCGTCACAGCTTTGATCCAGAACATATTTCTTCGCAGACTCTGGGTCTCTGCACCTCCGCAAAATCTCACGCTCTACACTATTACTTTGATCTACAAAAGTACTGTTATAGCCTACCCAGGCTAGGGAATACGCGTCAGAATTATCTTCAGAATAGATATGGCGCATTTGAAAGCTTTGAAAATGTGAAGTCAATTTCCGAACTCTGTTGCAGTATCTCTTCAGCCAGGGTGTATCCACTGCACAATTACGTTCCACCTGCACAACATACAATGAGCGCCATGAAATAAAAAATTGTCCCCTTAGAATGTAATGAGAATATAATAGTTGTAAAGCCAAAAACAGAGTAGAGGACTTGTTACCTGATCGATAAGGACCTTACAATGTCCAAGGGCAGTGATGTGGGTGATGCCATGCAAGAGAGCATGCTGAAGCCCAGCGATTAGGGCTTTGTAATGAGCAACATTGCTGCGTAGTCTGAAACAATGGTTAATATATGCGCTGAACTTCTCCAAAACAGAGGCATCATGGTCGTTATAGATAATGAAACCAATGCTGCCATGACCAGGGTTTGGTCTGCATGATCCAGCAAAGTGAAGGGTACCCTGTCGAACGAAAGCCAACCCTGTTGTTGCCATTTCTTTTATGCGAACCGGTTGCATGCTATTTTTGGACGGATTGTTGTCCTTATAATGTTACCGGAGCTAACGTGGATTAGCCATGAGCGTGGTTGAAAAGTTAATGGGGATTACGCTTGCCAGGTGGATGAATAAAAAAATACCCTAATCCACTAAAGGTGTCGTATTAGTGGGGCCAAATAAATGAGCAGTGAGAAGTGGGGTGGGGCGAGCCTTGTTTCATGAACAGATTCGGGAAAGCCTCGTCCCTCCGTTTCGTCTTGAGCTTTAATTGATTGAGTTGATACTTCCGCGATAATTAATTTTCAGATGCCGTACAAGGTTGTTGGTGTGGAGAGGTGTCCGGGTCTATGCTGTAAAGTTATCTTATTTTAAAGAAAAATTAATTTAAAATTTAAAATTTAAAATAATAATATTAGTTATAAGGATTAATTAAAATATTTTCACTCAATTAAATTATATATAAAAATAAAAAGAGGTCTGTACGTTTATGACTTTTTTGGGTTTGACTAAATATTAGGATGAAAACTTAATGGAATGGTAAAGAGTAAATATGTAATGATATATAATATAAAAAAAACATAATTTTGGGTGTGACTAAATATTAGGATGAAAACTTAATGGAGTGGTAAAGAGTAAATATGTAATGATATATAATATTAAAAAAAAACATAAATTAATTAATAAATGAAATAGTTTTTTTTTTGTAAGTAATAAATTCATTTCAGGTTTTTGAATTAAGTTGATCGATCACTCTGGGAGCGAATGGGAGAGTTAGGGTTCTGAGGAAGAAACCCTTGACGACGTCGACAGTAATGAGGATCGAGTTCATGCTCTGTTCAGATTCTCTGCAGCGTGACAGCGCTGAAGGGGATCAGCGAAGGACAATGGTTCCGCCTCAAGGGGGGCGTCAAAGCCCTCCCCCTCACTGCCCAACCTAGGGGACCTGAGGTCATCTTTGGATCTGTTGATCCGGACATTCTCAGCAAAGGGAAAAAGCAACAAGGAAATGAAAATGATCCACCAAAAGAACAAGAGACTCAAGCGAACAGCCCGAAGGTCACTTCATCCACCTGTCGACCTGTAGCCAAAGAAAGGCCGCGAATAGAACTGCCCGGAGATAAGATCGATAGAAGGATAGATTTTATGAAAGATCACGCTATCATTGGAAAATTCATAGGGTTTTGGCCAACCGAACGAGCCTTAAATGGCTGGATTGCGGCAAAATGGAAGCCTAAGGGAGATGTCACTCTCCAGCTGGGACCAAAGGGCTTCTTCACTGCCATTTTTTTTTGCCTGGAAGACAAATACAGGATCCTAGGAGGAGGACCGTATTTCTTCAACTCGGCAGGTCTCTACATGAGGGACTGGATGCCCAGATTCAACCCTGACAAGGAAGATCTCACTTGGGCACGAGTATGGATCCGATTATACTCACTCCCCGATGAATACTGGGAAGAAGATTGTCTAAAGGGCGTAGGAAACGGGGTGGGAGAATACATCAGGGCAGCAGACGAAAGAAAAACCCGTAAGTATATCTCCTATGCAAGAATATGTGTCTTTATCCGTTTGAATGAAGCTCTACCTGAGTCAGTTACCCTTGCCCATCGCGATGAGGAGTGGATCCAGCCTCTCGATTATGAGCATGTGCCTTTCAGGTGCAGGAGATGCCATGCACTGGGGCATCTGTTTCGGGATTGCCCTCTCAATGCCAAAGCCAACTCTTCTGAATCGTCTGAATCCCCATCTCAGGATGGTTTCACCGGAGTCCCCAGTAGGAAGCGCTCGCATAAAAAGCCTCAGAATGGGTCCAAACCCTAGCCTACCAAATCCCAGCATCCTGCTTCCAAGAATAGCTTTGACATTCTAGGCGATTTCTCACATGATCAACCCCTTGATATTGATGGTATCCCTGCTCACCCTTCCTCTTCCACCCACCCCCCTCCATCCAACCCCCCACCCAAGTCTAAATCTCCCATGATCATCCCGACCATCTTAAGCAGGCATCCGAAAGACACAGCGGAGATCCCAAAGGAAATGGAGGTGGATGGGAAGACGATCCCCCCGCAGGACTCAGAGACCAATCAAGAGGAAACCAGTCAAGTGCAAAAAATGGAGGAAGAGCCAGAAAGCATAGATCTACACAGTCTGGATATCATTGAACTGGAGCTAGCCTGCAAAAAAAAGGCATATGAATCCATCTCTGAGACAGATCTAGAAAAGTTGGAAGTGGTAATCTCTAAAGCTTTCCACCAACACCAACTAGGCATACAACTTGGCAGCAGTTGGGATGGCAGCTTGCGTCCAAAGGAAACCAAAAAACGAGGGAGGAAGACAGATCTCCAGAGAACAATAGAGATCGGAAAACTCCTGGTGGACTCCGGTAGATATGCAAAGCTGACGAAGTACTACAGCCCTGCCCAAACTAGTTGAACCATGAAGCTTGTATCCTGGAATTTAAGAGGGCTTAATAGCCCAGGAAAATATAGGATGTTAAAAAACATGATCAAGATGGAAAATCCGCAGATGTGTTTCCTCCAAGAAACCAAATGCAATAGCACTACACTGGGTCGCATACTCTCAAAGGCCTAGCCAGGATGCCGATCTGTTGCTGTGGGTGCTACGGGAGCCTCTGGTGGGCTTGTAATAGCTTGGAACACCCAAGCTGTATCGCTCACTGATTTCCATGCCTCTCCCATCACCTCATTCAAGCCGCCTTCCACATTCTAGGCACCAACATACATGGTAACCTATCGAACGTCTATTTTCCGCAGGACACTGGAAGTAAAAGAGCGCTCCTCGACACCATTGAAGCGCTAAGCTCAAATAGGCAACATCCACTTTGGATCGTTGCAGGGGACTTCAACATGATTACCAAAATAGAGGACAAGATAGGAGGCAGAACCAGATTGGAACCTGAAGTAGATCGCTTCAACGACTTCATCCAAAACGCCTCTCTCATAGATATATCATTCTGTAATGGCACTTTCACCTCGAGCAATCACAGAGGTGGCAAGCATCAGATTGCTTCTAAACTATATCGCTTCGTGGTCTCGGATAATGCGGTGCATCTCGGAGGTGATCTCACTGCTGCAATCTTGGCCCACTCTGGGTCGGATCACTGGCCGATCACTTTGCAATGGTAGCGACCAGGGGATCGAACCAAAGACCTTTCCGTTTTGAGGGATTTTGGCTAACACATCTAGCATTCAAGGACTTTGTCAAAACCATATGGGCCTCCTTCATCCCACCAGAGGGCTCAAAAATATACCAGCTACAGCAGAAATTGTGATTTCTAAAAAGTCACCTAAAATGCTGGAATCGGGAGACCTTTGGGAATATTTTTGAGGCGCAACAGGAGCTCAATCAGGAGCTGAGGGATCTCCATCAGAAAATAATTAATACTGGGCACACGGAGGCAACCTTGGACAAAGAACGTCACATACACAATCATCTTGAAGAAAGAAGAAAGCAGGAAGAAATTTATTGGAGGCAAAAATCAAGGGTCAGATGGCTAAAAGAAGGAGAGCACAACACCAAGTTCTTCCATAGAACTACAGTGCAGAGAAGGATGCATAATAAGATTCCCTTCATCCAGAACCAAGAAGGGGCAAAAGTTGAGGAGCTTGAGGAAATAGAAGAAATTCTCCTCAATCATTTCCACCAGGTACACCAAGAGCAGGCAGTGGATCGGCAACAGGCGATTGGAAAAATAACCAGTAATATTCCTAAGCTTGTCACAGAGGAACACAACAAGTTACTCATGCGCCCAATTCTTATCCAGGAGGTAGATGAGGCAATGGCGCAACTCAAAGAAGGTAAGGCCCCCGGACCAGATGGTTTCACGACCACGTTTTTTCATGCTTTATGGGATTTGATTAAAATGGAGGTTTGGAAAATAGTAGAGGAATCCAGAGCTCTGCGATGGCTTCTCCCCTCCCTCAACTCCACTTTCATTACTCTCATCCCCAAAGAGGAAAACTCCATTACACCTGATAAATTCAGGCCCATTGCTCTCTGTAACGTCATTTATAAAGTCATATCCAAAGTTATTGCTAACATGTTAAAACCTCTTCTACCCATGCTCATCTGTCCAGAGCAGTCGGGTTATGTCGAAGGCAGGCAGATAATGGACGGCATTATCCTCATGCATGAAATCATTCATTCGCTCAAGAAATCCAAGCAAGCTGGTATGTTACTCAAACTTGATCTCTCCAAAGCTTTCGACAAGCTCAGCTGGTCTTATATTCAACATATGTTGAAAGCTTTTGGCTTTTACTCCACTTGGGTTCGCTGGATCATGAGCCTTATCACCTCCACTCATTTCTCCATCATTGTCAATGGTTTTCCCTCCTGCCCTTTTAAACCCTCCAGAGACATAAGACAAGGGGACCCGCTCTCCCCTTTCCTATGTGTGATAATGGCTGAAGGACTTGGCTGACACATCAAGTAGGCCCTCCATTCTAATCAGCTTAGAGGAATCTCTATCCACAATTCCCCGGCCTCCTCTCATCAGAAATTTGTTGATGACACCATGCTCTATGGTTATCCCTCGGTTCAGGAAGCCTCTTGTTTGAAATCCCTGCTCAACGACTTCTTTGAAGCCTCTGGCACCTAGGTCAATTGCTCCAAATCACAAATATTCTTCTTCCACACCCCTCCGTCGGTTAAATCTGCCATTTCCCGTATCCTAGGCTTCCACACCGCCTCTCTCCCATCCACGTACCTTGGAGCTCCCCTCACTGCCTCGGCCTTAAAGCAGCCTGCTTGGCGCACTCTTCTTGAGAAGCTCGATTCAAAACTCAATCTATGGACTCACCGCTCCCTCAATCTAGCTAGTCGGGTTGTGCTTATTAAGTCCATCCTCCAAGCCATGCCTCTCTATCTTTTTTCTATCCTTGCTGCGCCAAAGTGGGTATTAAAAAGGTTGAGAAACTTGCAGCGTGACTTTTTGTGGGGAAGCTCAGCCACTAACCGCAAATGGGCACTTGTGAAATGGGATACTGTTTGCAGGCCCAAAATCAAAGGCGGCATAGGACTTAGAGATCCAGAGTACAACAACACCATCATGAACGCCAAAATATGGTGGAAATGGGTGACTAATCCAAATAATCTATGGGCTAAAATATGTACAACCAAATATATCAACAACATGCCCCAAGCAGAGCTCATAAGATTCACGCCCACAAACAAAGGGTCACTTATTTGGAATGCCGCCAAGCAGCATCATCAGCTCATTTAGAAGCATAGCTTTTGGGAAATTAGGAATGGTCACAGTGCCAGATTATGGACTAACGCTTGGAACCAATTGCCCAAACTCTCGAGTGATCTTCCTTCAATGATCATTCCGAACAGACAGGAGCAGCAGCAGGCAACCGTCCATCGATTCTGGGAACAGGAAACAGAAAATGGATTCAGGAAATGGCGACCAAGTAATCAGATAACCAGTATCACAAGCACTCAGGAAGTAGCAACACTTGAGAACGAGTTAAAGAAGAGAAGCATCCGGTATGAGAACAACGATGACATACTTAGATGGGGCTATCTACCTAGAGGATCTTATTCCACTTCTGAAGCCTATAATCTTATAGGCGACTTCCCCACCAGACCAGATCCTCTCTGGGGGAGAATTTGGGGCTTCAAAGCTTGGCCTAAAATCTCCCACTTCCTCTGGATGGTTGGGCACAAAAAGATTCTCACCTGGGATAAGCTGAGGAGACGCAATTTCCAAGGTCCTTCGATATGCCACAACTGCTTTCAAAATGAGGAAACCTTGCAGCATCTTTTGGATAAATGCTCAATCGCCAATCAGCTATGGGAGAAGGTTGGCTTCAGATGTCAAAAAAGATGCAAAGGAACTAGCGACATCATTGATACCATCCGAGAGTGGCCGAAAAGCCCCTATGATTGTGAGATTCTCAACTACCTGTGGAACATTATCCCAGGCACAGTATTATGGAACATTTGGAAGGAAAGGAATAGGCGCATATTCAAAAACCAGAGCTCGCTTATTGAGGAAATCTAGAGTAGACTGCATGGCAATCTCAGAGAAACTATGCTTCTTCGATCATGGACAAAAGAGGACCTCCCTACCACAAACAATGAGAAAAACATCCTCGACAATTGGAAGTTGCAGCTGCCACAAGAGTATGCCGTGCATAAGACAACGAATTGCAATATCAAGGAAGTCAGAAGCTGGATTGCCCCACCCATCAACTCATACAAACTCAACTTTGATGGAGCCTCTAAAGGCAACCCTGGGCTAGCAGGATTTGGAGGTATTATTCGAAATCACAACGGAACCCCCCTGCAGATCTACATCGGCAATATCAGATGGGACACCAATAACTCCGCGGAGTTGGAGGGACTCTGGCAAGGGCTCCTAGTAGCTAAGCGACTCAATCTTCAACCGTTGATAGTGGAGGGTGATTCCCAGATCCTCGTCAACATGGCCACGCGCATTCAGAATGGCTCTCAAACCAGAAAAGTTGCTGACAGTTGGAGACTAGAAGCAAGGCTAAACAACATTTCTCATGAGGTGCGCAATCACAGAGCCCTCTCCTTTCACCATACAAGAAGAGAAGGTAATAAGATTGCTGATCTCCTAGCCAATATCAGGGTAGAAAGTAACCAAACCTTCCTATCGGGAAACTTGGACATCATCCCAAGCAATCAACAGACTCAGGACTGTGAGAGTCTCCTCCAAAGCAACGTTGAATCCCCGGATGCGGGTGCTGGCACGTCAGATGGGGTCGAGCCACATGCCCAGCATGTGCCGCCTGGTGCTAACAATATAGTTTAATGGGATATCGCCGCCAAAGGATATTGTTCAGTTGCTCGAGCTCTGGGCATTCAATGCCGAGCAGGGTGAAACGATCGGGATGCAGGACGCAGTTGATGCTTGCTCTCATCGAGAGTAGGATGCAAGATTTCAAGGGGAAGGTGAATCGATGCAAGCTCATTGGTATGGTGAAGCTGGGGCGGTGCAGGCGCAGAGGAATTTTGGAGGGGTGGATGTTTTACCACCTCAATTCGCAGTCTTTGCATTTCGTCGCTGCAACTCAAGTAATTGCCTCAGGTGCGAGCAACAATTTAAGGGCAATCGAAGTAAATTGGATGCGAGAAGGGAAATTTCTCCCTCAAGCAAAGTTTGCTCGGTGGTTATTACGCCTGTGTGTGGTTTGTGGCAAGGTCCGCACTGTGTTTGTTATTACCATTCACTTCAGGTAGACGAGGGAGGCAATGGGGAGTCCATGGCAAAGCTGCGAGAATGGCAACCGAGCAGAAGGGGACCTGGGCGAGGTTCATCCTCTCGTCCCCTGCAGTAGATGAGCACCATCACTGCTGCTGCTGCTACTACTACAGGAGGGCAAAAGCCACACCAATTCAAGCCGGGCAGTTCATGGAGGTTAGCAGCTCAAGTGAAGGAGAGCCAATGCTTCGAGAATTCGGCTCAGTCGTGTTCACCCTGGGCAGCTCAAAGGATAAGGCAGGTATCAATGCTCATATTTCAGTTCTTTTCACTAAAATTCCTGAGGGCAATGATGGTGGAAAGCTACCAGGTTCGGTGGAGCCACCTCCAGAGGGCATTGGTGAGGAGAGTCTTGTGTTGCAGCCACCAATTGAGGCGGGCACCTCTGGGAAAGAGATCGTGCAAGCCCCTTCTCATCCCCCGAAGCCGGAACCTCAGGCCACCACAAAGGATCCATGGGCCATTTGGGGAGGAGTCCCTGAGGGCCAAGGTTGGAGATATATCGTGGAAGAAGAGCCCGAAGACTGATCCTCCGATGCACGCACCAGCACATGCCTTTCTCTCTCGGCTTTGGTCTAAGCTAAAGGTCTCTGCGGGTATTTGGGTTTTGCTCGTCACTGTGTTTGTTTATTTTCAGTTTTTAATATTGTCTTGTTTATGTCGGTCTCACGTTTGGACAAGGTCCACTGTAAGTTCTTTGATGGACAAAGTTCACAGTCAGTTTTTGATGGAAGCCCCTGTGTTGGCCGTCCCGTTCATGTTTAGCTCAACGCTATTCTATGCTCTGGTGTAGTCATGTCTTTTTGGTCTTTTGCCTCAGCAAGTTTTGGAGGAATGTTGGAATGTCCTGTAGGTGCTACCCCTGCGAGGGAGCTTTTTGCATCAAGTTAAGCTATCCAAGGTGCCACTGCTAGCCCTGGACAGCCTGTCTCATTGTATGTAAAGTTTACCTGTAAATATAATACAATAGACTAGCTAGCTTTTACCGAGAAAAAAAAAAAAAAAATTATTTCACATTTAAACGGAGAGGGAAATCACAATTTTCACCCAAATTATAGCTGTAATATTATGGTTATGGGAAAAGACCATTTTGTCTTTTAATAATGGAACTGATATAAATTTAAATAAAAACTCTTAAAATTATATTTAATTAATTGTATTTTAGATTTTTGAGAGATTCTTCATTGTAAATCATATAAGAATTCATTTAAGAATGCATTTGTTGACGCGTTTCGAACCAATTAGTGTGGTTCATCGCGAACCAATTAGTGTGGTTCATAGTCAGGACAAGTTGAAGAAACGGATCCAACCAATTAGTGTGGTTCATAGTCAGGACAAGTTGAAGAAACAGATCCAACCAATTAGTGTGGTTCATAGTCAGGACAATTTGAAGAAACGGATCCAGCCGTAGCATGTTAAATAGTCTCAGCCAGTCTCCAACCAATTAGTGTGGTTCATCGCGAACCAATTAGTGTGGTTCATAGTCAGGACAAATTGAAGAAACGGATCCAGCCTTAGCATGTTAAATAGTCTCCAACCAATTACTGTGGTTCATTGTGAACCAATTAGCGTGGTTCATCGTCAAGACAAGTTGAAGAAACGGATCCAGCCTTAGCATGTTAAATAGTCTGAGCCAGTCTCCAACGACTACTTGGATAACTACTAATTTTGACCTAAGGACCAAGCTCAAATT
>APFE030936383.1:12626-34433 GCA_000404065.3 Pinus taeda
TAAAAATAAAAATAAAAAATCCATTGTCTAGGAAGAGATGGCTGGGATCCAGCAACTGCTTATCTTCCACTCGTCTTCTCTATTGAGATTGTTCGGTCTCCTCTCAATCTCAAGGGCTTCCCTAAATTTTCGATGATGGAACTGCGAAACCCTAGCGATAACACTTGCCTCCTCTATGCAAACATGATGTTTGGTACTTTTAGCATGCTCAGCTAAAGCGGAAGACTTGGTCCTTCTATGCTTGAGGTCAGTTGCATGCTCGCTAATTCTTTGATTAATGGAGTGACCCGTCTTACCAATATAGGGGGTCCTGCAGGAACAAGGAATAATATAAACTCCTTTCATGTCCTTAGGGTTGATAGGATCCTTTACAGACCTGAGGGATTTACAAATGGTGATGAGGGGTCTAAAGGTTGAGGGGACATTGTGCCTCTTAAGAATCCTGGCAATCTTATCAGTGGTCCCCTGAACATAAGGAAGATGGACACCTGGGACCTGCTCTTTCCATTCTCTTCTAGCTAAAGAATTCTTGGCAGCTTTGAGGAAATCTTTCTGACCCAGGTACTTGCTATAACCATTCTCAACAAAAAAATTAAGGAGGTGGGATTTCTCTTTCTCAAAGCTTTTTTCATCACAGATCCTAAGGGCCCGAGTAGCTAGGGTTTTGAGAACGCCCAACTTCTGAGTTGGGAAATGGTGGGAACTGGCATGAAGATACTGCTCTGTATGTGTTTTCTTTTGAAACACTTGGTGGGAGAGGGAATCATCACAATTCCTATAAATAAGAATATCAAGGAATGGGAGGCAACCATTGACTTCTTGTTCTTTAGTGAACTTAATGGCCGACGATTGACAATTGAGATGATCAAAGAAGAGATCCAAATCCTCTTTTCCATGAGACCAGATGACATTAGTGTCATCTACAAATCTCTTCCAAAGCTTTGGCAGGAGGCGCGCCGAGCTTAGGGCCCTGGCTTCAAAATCCTCCATAAACAGATTAGCTACGACAGGGGAAAGGGGGGAGCCCATGGCAACACCACAGGTTTGCTCAAAGAACTCTCCTTCAAAGCTGAAGAAGGTGGATCAGTATCAGTATCAGTAAGGCGGTTGATCACCTCCAAGGTTTCATTAATCGGGATGCAGGTATAAGGAGAAATAACATCAAAGCTAACCAGGATGTCCTTGGGGTTAAGCTTAATGCCCTTGAGCTCATTAATAAAGGAAGCGGAGTCTTTGACGAAGGACTCCGTATGACCAACCAAAGGCTTAAGTTTGAATGCAAGGAACTTGGGAAGAAGATAGGTAGGCCCACCAATGGCATAAAAAGTTTTAAATAAAAATAATAAAAACTATACTTAATTAATTGTATTTTATATTATATAAAAAGTTTTTATACTAATTGAATTTTATTTTTCACGTTAACATAAATAAAAATTTATTATATTGTATTATAATAGGTTAAAATATATAAGATAACATTTTCAAGTTTTCAAAATAATAATAATAATATTAATATATCATTTTTGAGGATTTAATTGCATTAAGTCATTTATGTATGACTATTCTCATGAGAGGTAGTCATAACTAACTAATTTTTCATGATTTTTTAATAGTCCATTTAGCACTTATTACATGTCCATGAGAAGTCTTGGTTATTGAGTGCAAGCTCTCGAAGTGACGATTGACGCTATGTGATTTATTTTACTAGTTTCAATTCCACTTCTTCACCCTTGTGAGTATCACTTGATGCAATGAGTGCTAAGTGGACTATTAAAAAATCATTAGAAATTAGTCACTTATTGTCTTTAGAATTAATCACATCATTATAATTTGGTGGAATTTTTGGGCCATCTAATGTGGTACATCTAATTTGGTTAATGTGTTTCATCTAATTTGATTGGAAAAATCCACCAAATTTAATGATGTGATTAATCTGAACACAATCTCACATTTGAATTATTTAATCCATTAAATATATATATATATATATATTATATATATATATATATATATATATATATATATATATAAGATATATATCTACATATATGTATAATAAATATATATATATATATATATAATATAATATATATATATAATATATATATATATATATATATATAAGACTTTTCAAATACATAACTCTCTTAATAATTTTTCTATTAAAAATTAGACAAATAAAATATATAAATATTGTTAGGGAATTTTGAAATACATAACTCTTCACTTTTTAATGTTGAGTAATCATCTATAGTTGCGTTCTCGAGGAGTGGAAGCCCTTCTCGACTAAATAGGTACAAATATAGGAGCAGCAACCCTTGTGTATGAAACAGGTAGAAAGATATTGTCCTAGAAATTTATCAAACCCCAACTCAAATATTATAATGCCATACAAGTTTTCCAACCTCAAACCACACAGATGCGAAGTGTTTTTTAATCAAAGCTATGTTGTGACACGATCCTCCATTTGACATGACCTAATCTACCTCAATTTTAATTGAATATTATTTATATTAATATGTATTCCCCTGTAAACTAATTAAGATCATAGCTATTAAATCTAATTGAATAGTTGTATTGTTTATAAAATATCAATGGTCATAGCTACTTTAATAATAATAATTATTATTATCTATTTTTAAGCTTATGGCCAAGTCAAACACTAAATTGGTGTATCAGAATCTTTTGTTTGTGGAACAAGGGACCCACTTCCACACATCTACGAAGGAATACATACTCTACCCCCCTTTGGTTTTGAACCAGCAACCTCTTAGGAGGAAACAAATTCTCTTAACCATTAGGCCCACTCAAACTTTATTAATACAAAATTATATTTATTTCTTAAGTAAATATATAATGTTAAATATATGTTTTTGCTAAGTTGGCTTTTTTAGCACTAACTACTAAGGAACACATGCCATACTCCATTATGATTTGAAGTGTGCATGTGAAATTCCGGATGTAATTTTGTTTTGTTGTTGTTTTCTCTACCCTTTGTATCTCGCTATTATTGTGTGAGTTTGATCCTAGATATTACAGCTAATATCTAGTTAGGTCTCTACCATATGTAATATTGGGGAGCTCACCAAGTGGACTATGAACCTAACTCAAAACAAAGTCGGGACTTTCGCACTTTTGAAGAGCATAATATAGCAATTCATATTGTTGACAACTATCGAGGATGCTTTTTCATGACCTTCCATATTTGTTGCAAATTAGATAGATGGATTTTTCCCTATTCCATCCCCTAAGGATCCTTCCACTTGTTCCCTTCTCTGGCCTTCTCTTTTTCATGGTGCTTCACAAATAATTAATTCACCAAAGAGTAGTGCAATATAACTCATTATTAGCAATAGAGCCCTTAGCCATATCTATGCCTCCCCCAGATTAGTTAGATGCAAAAGCTTCAAGTAGGAGTAGGAGGTGCATATGAAGGTGAACAGGTTGTGTTATCTTGGTTGTAGGTAAAGACATTGATATCTCCCACATCATGGATTATGCAAGAAAAATTTTGTTAATCAATTTATTAAGAAATATGTGTGAAATCCTGCTTTGGGTTCTCATATAGTAGAGTTTTGGCAACCCCTAATAGGATATGTGCATTCCTTCCATATCTTGATAAGGGGTTGTTTGAATTTTATTTCTCGTAGTGAGGTTGATTGTTTGTGAATATTGGGTTTTAATTGGAGTTCAAGTTGTGCAAGGTTTTTGCTTCACAAATGACTAGTTGAGTTTGATTTGGTTCAAGAGTTGGTTGACGTTATGAAGGTATGCGAAATCCTCCTTAAAACACCTTTACTATTTTGGAATGATAATTATTTTAGGGAATTTGGGAACAAACTGGGCTCTTTTATGTGCAGCATGCTTACAACCGAGCTAAAAATTCTTCTACACAGATATCTCCTTTTGAGACCTTTTTTGGTTTCACACAAAGGTCTCCCTTGGATTTTGTCTTTGGTAAAGACATAACAGTTAATGGACACAATGATGTGGACAAGGCAACCAAGTTCATCAAACAAATCCAAGAGATTCACCAGGCAGTATAGGAACAGCTGGAAAAGAGCCAAGCCAAGTACAAGGCAAGGCATGATAAGCATGAGATGGAGCATAGTTTCCAAGTTGGTGATCAAGTCTAGTTGTATATCAGCAAAGACAAAATGTAAGGTGAAGGTAAGAAGTTGAAGCCAATAAGGTATGGACCTTTCAAGATACTTGATAAAATTGATGAGAATTCTTTTTGCCTTGATTTACCAGCTTAAATGCACATCTACTGAGTTTCTAATGCAGATAGCTTGAGACTAGTTGAACCTTCATCAATTGAAGATATCGAAGAGTAGGGTCAATTTCCTTCTATTGATGAGCTATTTCCTGAATATTTTAATGAGTTGTAGGAAGATACAGTTCTAGACAGGAAGGTAAGAACCAGACGCAGAGGGGATGTTGAGTACCTCAGGATTGGACTCAAAGGTTCAAAACCAGGTAGTGCGAAATGGATAGAAATTGGGAAAGCGAGGAATTTCTACCCTCACATGATTGATGCTTACAGAAACCAACTTTTGGTGGTCCAAAATCTTTTGCAGTGGAAAGGCCATGATTCGAATTGGATCCTAAAACACTCTCTAAGTTTTCATAACTCTGTAAAATTCATGCCAAAGTTCCAAATACTTACAAAGTTCAAGCTTATTAGGAATACCCTCAAAAAAATTGTAATTTGTGAGTAGCACGAAGCAGTGAGGACCCTCGATCAAGCACGCAGACCGTTGGCCCATGGTAATGTGCGCTGCCATGAAACATCGAAATAGGAGGTCTTTTGGAGAAATGGGGGAGGTTTTTTATATGTGATTAGCAAGAAGTCGCTAATCACATATTGTCGGGAAAACCCCTTAGTGAGGGAAAATCGCTGACCAACTGGAACCGGAAAGTCAAAAGCCATTTTGGAATTTGCCGGTTTCGTTAGAGGCAAGTACCACATGAAAATCAGCAAGATATCAGAAGCACTTTGAGCAGTAAGTAGTTTCAACTGAGTAATTCCCAATGCCATACACTAGGTGCCATGCGTTCGGCGGAAGAGAGAGAAAACTGCTCACATCGGACAGGTAAACATCATGCAACTTACCCACCCGATATGGATGGAGACCGTAGGATTTGGAGGCTCTAGATCATTAGTGGACATGCAATCCGATGGATGACTAGATTCAAAAAGGTAAATAGGCCGAGTTATATAAAATTTGAAGTTCAGCGTGAATGACGAGTTAGCAGGGGAGTCGTGTTCGAAGGCAATCTCGGAGTTAAATGGAAATAACGACTGTTCAAACATTTCGAGCAGAACTGACACTTAGTTCATTATGAAATAGGTGGCCACCTCCCTGTGAAGCATTACATAGTAATGATGACGCAAAACAGGGGAATTTAACTAGACAAAGGCAGAAGAACCAGAATGTTGGGATGTAGAAACGAACAGTCAGAAAGAAAATTAGCTTTAAAGCGAGAAATTGATAGAGACAAAGCAAGCAGTTAGAAAGAAACCGAGAAAGTAGATAGAAAGCATTAAGAAAAGCGAGTAAGAAAGTTAAGAGCAGAAAACAGAGAAAGTAAGTTGAGCTGAACTGTAGAGAAAACACATCATCAAGACAGAGCGAGAGAGAGTCAGAGAGTCTGTGTACTCCAGAGAAGGCTTGAGAGGTTCAAGCGAACTCCTCTACGTATGCCTGTGATGTATGAGTCTCAGATTGGGCTCATACTACTATGACTAGTATAGGTCAAGTTTTAGTAAGGAGAGTTTGTGTACTCCAGTCCTACTGATTAATAATAATAATAATAAATAAATAACTAAAAATAAAAATAAAAAATCCATTCTCTAGGAAGAGATGGCTGGGATCTAGCAACTGCTTATCTTCCACCCGTCTTCTCTATTGAGATTGTTCAGTCTCTTCTCAATCTCAAGGGCTTCCTTAAATTTTCGGTGATGGAACTGCGAAAACACTTGCCTCCTCTATGCAAACATGAATGCTCAGCTAAAGCGGAAGACTTGGTCCTTCTATCCTTGAGGTCAGCTGCATGCTCGCTAATTCTTTGATTAATGGAGCGACCCGTCTCACCAATATAGGGGGTCCCGCAGGAACAAGGAATAATATAAACCCCTTTCATGTCCTTAAGGTTGATAGGATCCCTTACAGACCTGAGGGATTTACGAATGGTGATGAGGGGTCTAAAGGTCGAGGGGACATTGTGCCTCTTAAGAATCCTGGCACTCTTATCAGTGGTCCCTTGAACATAAGGAAGATGGACACCTGGGACCTGCTCTTTCCGTTCTCTTCTAGCTAAAGAATTCTTGGCAGCTTTGAGGAAAGCTTTCTGACCCAGGTACTTGCTATAACCATTCTCAACAAAAACATTAAGGAGGTGGGATTTCTCTTTCTCAAAGCTTTTTTCATCAGAGATCCTAAGGGCTCGAGTAGCTACAGTGTTGAGAACACCCAACTTCTGAGCTGCGAAATGGTGGGAACTGGCATGAAGATACTTCTCTGTATGTGTTTTCTTTTGAAACACTTGGTGGGAGAGGGAACCATCACAATTCCTAGAAATAAGAATATCAAGGAATGGGAGGCAACCATTCACTTCTTGTTCTTTAGTGAACTTAATGGTTGACGATTGACAGTTGAGATGATCAAAGAAGAGATCCAAATCCTCTTGGCCATGAGACTATATGACATTAGTGTCATATACAAATCTCTTCCAAAGCTTTGGTAGGAGGCGCGCTGAGCTTAGGGCCCTGGCTTCAAAATCCTCCATAAACAGATTAGCTACGACAGGGGAAAGGGGGAAGCCCATGTCAACACCACAGGTTTGCTTAAAGAACTCTCCTTCAAAGCTAAAGAAGGTGGAGGTGAGGCAGATCTCTACTAATCGAGCAGTATCAAGATCAGGGAGGCGGTTGATCACCTCCAAGGCTTCATTAATCAGGATGCAGGTATAAAGAGAAACAACACCAAAGCTAACCACGATGTCCTTGGGGTCAAGCTTAATGCCCTTGAGCTCATTAATAAAGGAAGCAGAGTCTTTGATGAAGGACTCTGTACGACCAACCAAAGGCTTAAGTTTGAATGCAAGGAACTTGGCAAGAAGATAGGTAGACCCACCAATGGCATAAAAAGTTTTAAATAAAAATAATAAAAAACTATATTTAAATTAATTGTATTTTATATTATATAAAAAGTTTTTATACTAATTTGAATTTTATTTTTCACGTTAACATATAAAAATCCATTATATTGTATTATAATAGTTTTAAATTATATAAGATAACATTTTCAAGTTTTCAAATAATAATAATAATATTAGATATCATTTTTGAGGATTTAATTGCATTAAGTCATTTATCTATGACTATTCTCATGAGAGGTAGTCATAACTAACTAATTTTTCATGATTTTTGAATAGTCCATTTAGCACTTATTGCATTTCCATGAGAAGTCTTGGTTATTGAGTGCAAGCCCTCGAAGTGACGATTGACGCTATGTGATTTATTTTACTAGTTTCAATTCCACATCTTCACCCCTGTGAGTATCACTCGATGCAATGAGTGCTAAGTGGACTATTCAAAAATCATTAGAAATTAGTCACTGATTGTCTTTAGGATTAATCACATCATTATAATTTCGTGGACTTTTTGAACCATCTAATGTGGTACATCTAATTTGGTTAACGTGTTTAATCTAATTTTATTGGAAAAATCCACCAAATTTAACGATGTGATTAATGTGAAGCACAAGCTCACATTTGAATTATTTAAATCCAATTAAAAATTTAAAATAATATATATATATATATATATAATATATAATATATATATAAATATATATATATATATATATATATAATATATATATATATATATAATTATAATACATATTATAGATATATATGACTTTTCAAATACATAACTCTTCACATTTTAATGTTGAGTAATCATCTATAGTTTTGTTCTCCACGAGTGGAAGCCCTTCTCAACTAAATAGGTACAAAGATAAGAGCCGCAACCCTTGTGTACAAAACAGGTAGAAAGATATTGTCCTGGAAATTTATCAAACCCCAACTCAAATATTATAATTCCATACAAGATTTTCAAACCTCAAACCACACAGATGCGAAGTGTTTTTTAATCAAAGCTATGTTGTGACATGATCCTCCATTTGACATGACCTAATCTACCTCAATTTTAATTGAATATTATTTAAATTAATATGCATTCCCTTGTAAACTAATTAAGATCATAACTATTAAATCTAATTGAATAGTTGTAGTGTTTATAAAATATCAATGGTCATAATTACTTTAATAATAATTATTATTATTATCTATTTTTAAGCTTATGGCCAAGTCAGACACTAAATTGGTGTATGAGAATCTTTTGTTTGTGGAACAAGGGACCCACTTCCACACATCTACGAAGGAATACATACTCTACCACCCTTTGGTTTTGAACTAGTAACCTGTTAGGAGGAAACAAATTCTCTTAAACATTAGGCCCACTCAAACTTTATTAATACAAAAATATGTTTATTCTTAAGTAAATATATAATGTTAAATATATGTTTTTGCTAAGTAGGTTTTTTTAGCACTAACTAATAAGGAACACAAGACATACTCCATTATGATTTGAAGTGTGCATGTGAAATTCCGGATGTAATTTTCTTTTGTTGTTGTTTTCTCTACCCTTTGTATCTGGCTATTATTGTGTGAGTTTGATCCTAGATATTACAACTAATATCTAGTTAGGTCTCTTACCATATGTAATATTGGGGAGCTCACCAAGTGGACTATGAACCTAACTCAAAACAAAGTCGGGACTTTTGCACTTTTGAAGAGCATAATATAGCAATTCATATTGTTGACAACTATGGAGGATGCTTTTTCAGGACCTTCCATATTTTTTGCAAATTAGATAGATAGATTTTTCCCTATTCCATCCCATAAGGATCCCTCCAGTTGTTCCCTTCTCAGGCCTTCTCTTTTTCATGGTGCTTCACAAATCATTAATTCACCAAGAGTAGTGAAATATAACTCATTATTAGCAATAGAGCCCTTAGCCATAGCTATTCCTCCCCTAGCTTAGACGAAAAAGCTTCAAGTAGGAGTAGGAGGTGTATATGAAGGTGAACAGGTTGTGTTATCTTGGTTGTAGGTAAAGACATTGATATTTCCCACACCATGGATTATGCAAGAAAACTTTTGTTAATCACTTTATTAAGAAATATGTGTGAAATACTGCTTTGGGTTCTCATATAGTAGAGTTTTGGCAACCCCTAATAGGATATGTGCATTCCTTCCATATCTTGATAAGGGGTTGTTTGAATTTCATTTCTTGTAGTGAGGCTGCTTGTTTGCAAATATTGGGTTTTAATTGGAGTTCAAGTTGTGCAAGGTTTTTGCTTCACAAATGACTAGTTGAGTTTGATTTGGTTCGAGAGTTGGTTGACGTTATGAAGGTATGCAAAATCCTCCTTAAAACACCTTTATTATTTTGGAATGATAATTATTTTAGGGAATTTTGGAACAAACTGGGCTCTTTTATGTGCAACATGCTTACAAATGAGCAAAAAATTCTTCTACACGGATATCTCCTTTTGAAACCTGTTTTGGTTTCACACCAAGGTCTCCCTTGGATTTTGTCTTTGGTAAAGACATAATGGTTAACGGACACAGTGATGTGGACAAGGCAACCAAGTTCATCAAACAAATCCAAGATATTCACCAGGTAGTATAGGAACAGCTGGAAAAGAGCCAAGCCAAGTACAAGGCAAGGCATGATAAGCATCAGATGGAGCATAGTTTCCAAGTTGGTGATCAAGTCTAGCTGTATATCAGCAAAGACAGAATGCAAGGTGAAGTTAAGAAGTTGAAGCCAATAAGGTATGGACCTTTCAAGATACTTGAGAAAATTGATGAGAATTGTTTTTGCCTTGATTTACCAGCTTACATGCACATTTACTCAGTTGTTAATGCAGACAACTTGAGACTAGTTGAACCTTCATCAATTGAAGATCTCGAAGAGCAGAGTCAATTGCCTTCTATTATGATCTGTTGCCTGAATATTTTAATGAATTGTAGGAAGATACAGTTCTAGACAGGAAGGTAAGAACCACGCGCAGAGGGGATGTTGAGTACCTCAGGATTGGACTCAAAGGTTCAAAACCAAGTAGTACGAAATGGATAGAAATTGGGAAAACGAGGAATTTATACCCTCACTTGATTGATGCTTACAAAAACCAACTTTTGGTGGTCAAAAGCTTTTTCAGTGGGAAGGCCACGATCCGAATTGGATCCTAAAACACTCTCTAAGTTTTCATAACTCTGTAAAATTCATGCCAAAGTTCCAAATACTTACAAAGGTCGAGCTTATCAGGAATACCCTCAGAACAATTGTAATTTGTGAGTAGCATGGAGCAATGAGGACCCTCGATCAAGCGCACAGACCATTGGCCCATGGTAATGTGCGGTGCCATGAAACATCGAAATAGGAAGTCTTTTGGAGAAACGGGGGAGGTTTTTGATATGTGATTAGCAAGAAGTTGCTAATCACATATTATCGAGAAAACCCCTTAGTGAAGGAAAAGCCCCGACGAACTGGAACCAGAAAGTAAAAAACCGTACAGAATTTTCCGATTCCGTCAGAGGCGGGTACCACATGAAAATCAACAAGATATCATAAGGGATTTGAGCATTAAGTAGTTTCAACTGAGTCCTTCCCGATGCCATACACTGGGTGCCACGCGTCCGACAGAAGAGAGAGAAAACTGCTCACATCGGACGGGTAAACGTCATGCAACTTACCCGCCCGATATGGATGGAGACCGTAGGATTTGGAGGCTCCAGATCATTGGTGGACATGCAATCCGATGGATGACTAGATTCAAAAAGGTAAATAGGTCGAGCTATATAAAGTTTGAAGTTCAGCGCGAATGACGAGTTAGTAGTGGAGTTGTGTTCGCAGGCAATCTGGGAGTTAAACGGAAATAACGACTGTTCAAACATTTCCAAGAGAACTGACACTTAGTTCATTACGAAATAGGTGGCCACCTCCCTGTGAATCATTACACAGTAATGATGATGAAGAACAGGGGAATTTAAACAGACAAAGGCAGAAGAACCAGAATGCCGGGAAGTGGAAACGAACAGTCAGAAAGAAAGTTGGCTTTAAAGCCAAAAATTGATAGAGACAAAGAAAGCAGTTAGAAAGCAACTGAGAAAGGAGATAGAAAGGAGTAAGAAAAGAAAGTAAGAAATTTAAGAGTAGAGAACAGAGAAAGTAAGTTGAGCTGACCTGTAGAGCAAAGGCATGATCGAGACAGAGCCAGAGAGAGTTAGAGAGTCTGTGTACTCCAGAGAAGGCTTCAGAGGTTCAAGTGAACTCCTCTGGGTATGCCTGTGATGTATGAGTCTCAGATTGGGCTCATACTACTGTGACTAGTATAGGTCAAGTTTTAGTAAGGAGAGTTTGTGTACTCCAGTCCTACTGATTAATATTTGTTGAGTGACACTCAAAATTGAGCTCACTGTTGTAAAAACTCTGCTTTGAAAACATAATAGAGGAACCATCACTGAAGGCTGGACCAGGAAATGTAGCCCAGAAGCATTGGGTGAACTCCTTATTAATCTTGTTGTATTTAAATGTTTTCCTGTTGTGTTTTCTCTAACTGCATTAGTGTCTATGTATTTCACAATCTTATCGATCCATTACATAAAGTAACATAGGCACATCCATGCACATGAGTCTGTAATACCTTTAATTATTTGTCCTGGATAAATTCAATATCAATGAGCTTACTGCATTATTTTGCAGTAACCAAAGAGATGGTGGTAGGTGGTGCTACCTCTGGTATCATGTACAACTTATTTCCCAAAGTAACAATAACAGCATGAGGCATTGACTCGTACACAACATGTGGCTTCCATAAGTATGGTTGGCCTGATAATACATCAAAAAGATCAAGGGGAGCAACATCACATAATACCTTATCCGTGAAGGGCTTGATGTTGTATGGAAGGTGACACTTCTGGCTCACGCAAAGATATTGTCCTTGGTGATGCCACCCCATGGTGTACTATTGTAGATGTTCTATGGTCAATAAGCCCAACTACTTCATGACCTCTGCCAAAATGAGGTTCTTTTGGCTCCCTCTGTCAACAATGAACTGTAGTGGGGAACCCTTTACCCACATCTGGGAGTGGAAGAGGTGCTCCTCCTCCTTTAGATCTTCGTGTTCCTCCTTCTGGATCTTTGTGGTGGCAATAGTGGCATTAGGTTCCACATCGATAATATGCTTCCCTTTGTCATTCCCTTTGTCGGGTTCTGACTCAAATTCAGAACATGCATCTGATTTCGAAGCCTTTAGCTTAGCCACAAGTGACAGCTTGGCCCAACACTCACTTGTGTTGTGAGTGGAGCTCTTATGGAACTCACAACACTTTCTTGTGTCCTTCAGCTTTGCGACATTGTTCTTTGCTTGTGGCTTTCACAGGTTGTCCTGGGCTACCTCACCTTAGCTTTGTCCTTTGTTCTGCGATTTGGGGGCACCTTTCCCTTGTTTTAGATTGAAAGATCCAAAGTCTCGCTTCTTTTGTTTAAATTTTTACTTGATCTTGACGCCATATTGGTATGTTGTGCCGAGCGAGGAGATGTCCTGGACTTCCATCTCGTCTTGGATCTACCTGTGCAGGCAGCCGTGGTAATTGAGAACTAAATTCTTCTCATAATCCTTGATACCCAGCTTCATCCAAAGGGTATGAAAAACATTGGTAAACTCTGTCACATCTTGGTCCCTTCCTTGTCATAGTGTTGTCCACTTTATGTATTTATCCTCATAGCTCTTGACAAGGTAGTACTGCTCCTTGATGGCATGTTGGAATGAGTTCCAAGTGGGTGCGGTTGAAATAAGTGAGTTCGTACTTTCATCCTACTTCTCATAGTAGTTTTCCCACTAGTCCTTGATGTGGGGGGCTACTTTGAGAAGTGCAAAAGTGATCTTATCCAAGTTGGAAAAATCTTGAACGAAAAAATATCCTTCTAGAAAATTTAACCATTTATCTACAAGGTTTGCATCTATCTGACCCTCAAATATGGGAATTTCAAAGTTAACTTGTACCTTAAACGATGTGGCACTTCCAGAGTAGCTACCGAAAGTAGATGCGTCGTGCTTGGGTGGCCGCTGAAGGATCTGGGAAAAGTTGTCCACCATTGTGTTAATTTGTCACTCGAGGGCTTCTTTGAGAAATATTTTCATAGGATCTCTTTCCACCTCGTCTTTCTTTTCATTCACCATGGGAGGCCGTCGACATTTGCGAGGCCAGTCTTGCAAAGGTTCAACCAGTTCAATCCCTAACTCCTTATATCCCAACCTCGTTGGAGACTTGCAAAGAAAAATAGAGAAAGAGCAGATCGCTTTAATACCACTGATCCGGATTTAAAGAGGAACGCAAAAAATTACTCATATAACCATAAATACAAAGATGCAGTAGAAATAACACTTCATTTCATTAATATCAAATACTGAAATATGCCTACAAACAGAATGGAAATAAGACTAGCTCGGGTGATGGTAGCTTATCTTTGAAAAGAGATGTGACGGCTACATGCCTTTGAACTGTATTACAATGAGGCTTGAAGGCCTTTTTTTTGAGAAATAATAGAAAACACTAAACATCCAAAAACCTAACCCTAGGAGATAAAGCGCCAAACTATGGGCCCCATTTGGGTAAATTGGTACATTAACTTCTGGGAGTCGTAACTTTGGCATATGATCTCTGCTTGACGTTAAAAATACCTCATTAGAAATATCTATCCGAGGACTACAACTTTTGAGTGAGTAACATCGGTACACGACCCATATTACTGTTGTTTTTCCCAAAACATGTCGTTTAGGGCCTCAAAACAGCTCTAAAAGTTCACAACCCCAAAAGCTGCCAAATATAGTAAATTGTGCTACAAATAAGGAAACTGAAAAACTAAAAGAAACAATGGGGGGGGGGGTTTACGTGGAATAGGTGGTTGGCCACCAATATCCACCTAGATCATTCCTACCCCGGTAGGAAGCAATGGTCCCCATTGCATTGAGTTCCTCCATGAGACGAGGAAACTTCTGTTGAACTTGGTCCCTGGTGAGCAACTTTCCCTAGTGAAGGAGTTCGCTTGCTCTGACAACTCAATATAGTTGGATCCTTTGATGTTAGGTGTTCTTGATCTATGTGTCCATGATCCAATTAGTTGTGGTTTTCTCCATAAAATATCGATTTAACACTATAGGTGTGAGTTGTTCTGCAATGTCTGATGTATCTAGCAATGGTGGGAAGTATGGTCGACGGCGGTCCAAATTGAACACTAGGTGTAAGCCAAGGAATGGGGGAATGCTGAGATCAAATGCATTGTCACCGAAAACCTTGTTAATGGTGTAAGGACCATATCAGAGTTGTGTGAGTTTACAATAGGCTCTTGTAAGGCGTTCCTTCTATAGATACAACCAGAACTTGTTGCCCACCTGAAACTTGTGTGGCAACCGATGTTGATCATGTCGCTTCTTTTACTTGCCATTTGATTTCTCTAGAATGTCAAGGACCTACTGGCAGATATGTTGGATGTGCTCAATGAAGTTGATTGCCTTATCAGCTTCTGACTGGGCATGAGCTGAATTCACCTGAGTAGCTGCAAATGGTATGGCCACATCAATGCGACATAGTGGATGGAATTGGAAGCTCACCTGAAAAGGGCTTTGGCCAGTCGAGCTATGAAGAGTCTGATTATAGCTATGCTGGACATAATGAAGGATCTAATCCCATTTTCATGGATGCTTTGAGTTGTACATGCGCAAAATATGTAAGATCATCTTGTTGATGACCTTTGTCTAGCCATCAATTTGGGGATGGAAAGTTGTGGATTTAGTGAGCTTGGTGTCCAACATCAACCAAAGAATGGACCAAAATGTACTTAGGAACCTATTGTCCTGATATGAGATGATAGATTATGGGATCCCAAAGTGTGCCCACACTTGTTCAAAGAAGAGCTTAGCAGTGGTTTCTGTTGTGATATTCTTCTTACATGCCATCAGAATGACCATCTTCGAGAATTTGTCGACGACCACAAAAACACAGTCATTGCTATGCTTAGTAGATGGAAGGGCCAATATGTAATCCATGTAGATGGATTCCTAAGGTCGAGTAGGGGTAGGTAGTGGAGTATAGAGGCCTTGCTTCTTGATGGTCGGTTTGGCAATGGCACAGGCAATGCAGGATTTGATGTACTTCTCAATGTCTTGTTGAAGATTTGGCTAGTAGAAATACTTTTGCAGTACTTCCACTGTTTTCTCAACCGCTAAATGCCCAATGGCCCAACTGTAGTGCGCTTGCCAAATCATCTTGGCTCGCTCACTTGAAGGAACACAAAGATTTCCTAGGTGCCATAGTAGGGCATCCTAGAGGTGAAAATATGGAACTTGCGGATGCTCCAAGAGTATCTAGTATGTGTGGTCGAACTCTAGGTCTCTTTTGTAGAGAAGAGACCAATCAGAAGTCTCGTGCCCCCAAGAGTTGAGCATGGTGGTTAACACCATGATCGGTGGTCGGCTGAGGCAATTTGCAACATTATTGGTGTTATCCTTCTTATACTTGATATTCAAATGGAACTGTTGCAGGTATGAGGACCAATTTTTATGGCAATCATTCTGCAGCTTCCCTTGCACCTGTATGAACTACCGGGGTCAATGGTCTATGTGGATGATCGTTTCCTTCCCCAAAATGTGTTGGAAATAACACTGAGAGGGGGGTTGAATCAATATTTACAAATCAATAGCTTTTTCATTTCCATAGTTAGATTTATATGCGCTACTTCATTGAAGGTAACTTGCATGTACACGCAACTGTCTTTAAGGCAACCAACGTATATCCAACAAAATTATGATTAAGTTAATTCATCATAAGTTGATATTTAATCAGCGCATCAATACTTCACTAACCATATAAATAGTAACCATATGCAGCAATAATAGAAAAAACCATCACACATAAGAAACACAGATGAACACCAAGATTTAAGATGGAAACCCAATGCGGGACAAAAACCAGCTGTTGCTACCTTCTTTTAATATAAGAAAAACCTGCTTACAATCTTCCACTGGTGTAGACTCATACCAGTACAGAGGCACCCAACTGCAAAAGGCTAGAACCTTCTTTCATTCTCCGGCTTCTACTAGAATGGAGCTACAACCACCTAGCTCTTGTACTAGCCAATCCGTTTACTAGTACATAGGCGTTGGCCTGCAAAAGGGTCAAACCTTCACACATTTTCTAGTTACTACTGGAAGGGAGCTCCAACCCCCTGTATCTTATACTAGCTGATCTATTTACTAGTATGTAGGTGCCAGCCTATAGAAGGCTCCAACCTTCACTCATTTTTCAGCTGCTACTAGAATGGAGTTCCAACCCCCTGGCTCTTGTACTGGCCGATATGTTTACCAGTATGTAGGCACTGGAGTACATAAGGCTACAACATTCTCTCTTCACCAGGGACCACATTTCATAAATTTTCATACTGGATACTCCTAGAACACATCACAATCTAAAGGCCTTGTGTCATCCAATTTTCATATTGGACCCATCAACAACTTTTAAACTTAAACTGCATCAACCAACAGTCAATTAATCTGAACAATGAGAACACTGTGTTGAACCTAGAAACCTGCATCATCATTTAGAACCAGTTGTAACCTCAGAAACATGCATCAGACTATATACGCTACTTGGCTGAACCCAAACTGCGTGTATATGCTACTTCCATTAAACAAACCTATGTATACCTCCAAAGCTATTGCAAACATAAACTTTTGAATCAAGTCTGTACCAACTAGCAATATACTAAACATCTACTATCAACTTATAGAGCTTTACACAGGCAGTAATAGAGATCACTTCTTCTCACTTACATAATCAATCTATCAAATATCGAAATCCTTATTCATTCAGTTTTACATTCAGATCTAAGAAGACATCATTGATAAACAACAATAAAACACTAACACTGATCTGATAGATCAATCATACCTAAACATCAAGCTTTTCTTTTTCATACGCTACTTGGAAGATCCTAACCAACGTGTATATGCAACTTCATCAAAGAAAACTAGCATATAGACCTGCAAATACTTACTTATAACAATTCCAGACTTCAGACATACCCATATCATCACTTATAAAGGATAAAATGTGCGTTAGCAATCAAATCTAGCCTATCCATTATCAGATCTCATAATGATAAGTCATTATGATCCTGATCCATTATTAGATCTCATCCATCATCAAACACTCAGGTGCATACTTAGTTTAGATCAAGTAAAGCATTAGAAACCCATAGCATGTATATTTTATTTTGATCTAACACTTCATAAGATATTCATTTGTTGTGCACTTAGTCTTTTGATCTTCTCCTCCTTTTACAGTTAGAACCTTTGTCAATACCTCGGACCAATACCTTGGACAAATGCCTAGGGTCAATACCTCGAACCAAATATCTCAGACCAATACCTTGGACCAAACACCTCGGACCAAAACCTTTGTTTTCCAACATGTACACGGTTTTCCTCCTATGGGAGTGCGTGTATACATATATGCTCTTTTTGTTATATGGACCGGCGTGCATACGTTGTGTTCACTAAGTGGAAATGCATATACTTCTTAAACCGCTTTACATCAATATTCTCCTTTACCTTATTTATTCTGATCAGTAAACCTTAGTTCCATCTTCTTGTTCTTCTATACCATTACTTTGGTCCCTCTGAATAGACCTATTATAATGTGATTTTCCATTGTACATTACTTTTGAACTGATTCCTTTGAACTACCCTCCATTTTGTCACATATGTAAACACAACTGCCATGCATTCTGTCACATTTGATATCTCTCCTATAGACTCATTTATTATGTGGATTCATCTAGTTTCCATATACAGGTGAGTTGTTCTACTTTAAGTGGGTTGCCATCAAGTACAATACATGTATCATAATGCCAAGAATCTCCCCCTTGGAACTTGATGGCAAACATGTTAGTGTTAATTACTACAAGTTGTAGAAATGGTTAGAGATAACAAGCAACACCAAAATACTCTCCCCCTTTGACATCAAGGGCCAAGGGCGGATCAAGATACTCTCCCCCTTTGATATCAAGGGTAAAGGGCTGACCAAAATGAAGACTTTCATATCTGAACAGATGAATATGCACATTGATCATGCTCCCCCTAGGCACATCGTGAATTCTCTGATTAAACTCCTCCTTTGTTCATGCTCAGATGCACTATACCATCCATGCTCCCCCTGAGCACATGCAGAGTATGCAAATAACATGACACTATAACTCAACTATGTGAGTACGACCTTTCTATCACCAATGACTCATACATACATCAATCTCCCAACCAAGTGGCGATATACCAAATTTGACTCATCTACCCAACCAAGTGGGGATATACCAGATGTTTATACATGACTAAAATATAGCAATTATTGCATAGTGGGGGTATAAATTACATCATATGAACAAAAGGACTTATTAAAAGACTATGATAGATAGAGACATATTATTACATCCTGGGCCTTTATATGACGTTTTCATTGAGTGATATATATGATATTTATAACAAAGACCAAAGATCTAAACAAGACCATGATAGTCATCATCAACTATTATACACCATAATGATGTGCACCATAAGAATATGTCAACAACATCGAGACCTGCAACCTGTATATGTTCATCATTAATTCCGAAGATATTAAAAAGTAAATATCATCAATCTGTGACAAAGTATGCCGCACATAGATATCAACTCATCCTCTTGATCTCATCAAGATCATCTTGCTTCGTTTCCTTAGTAGAAAGAGCCTTATCATAACCTTCCATGAATCAACTAAGCATATGTCATATCTCCAATTAGTAACACAATCATTCACATCATATCATATGTATGTGAAAATGCCATAGTCATCATCTATGATCATAACATCAATTTCAAGAACTACATGATCTTTCCGCAAGAACCCTTAATATATCAACCATGTATCATCACTTGGGAACATTCCACATCTGATAAGCACTAACCATGATAATCAACATATGTGAGTATGAAACCTATTATCATAAAGTAAGAAGGCATCATCATTATGTGACTAAGTAAGCCATGTGTCTAAATATCCATGTATTCAAATAACTATGCCTGCAATAACACCATTCTCTTGGCCAACCAATGATATTATCAATATCAAACTTAAGTAATCACCCATGTATCTAGCATACTGTATATCCACCAAAGAGATAGCAATATGTATCTAGCAAACCATGCACTCATAGCCATTTGTCAAGCTTTTTTGATACTATCAACAACAACAATCCTCAACCATATGACAGTCAATAACTATAGGAATCCTACATCATAACTGCACCATATGAACTTTATGCATCTTTGAAGGCATGATGACAGCAGCAACTAGAATTTTTTAAATCCAACGTAAATTTTTATTATTTTTTTTTGACGATATTGTAGCCTCAATTAAAATAGTGGATATTAAATACCATACAATAATCAGACTTCCTAAAAAAACCATAAAAATAGCCATTTAAGAATTTACTGTGTAGTCTATACCATCATCGCTTTCAGGCGAGTCAGCCACCTTCCAAAGAGAAGTATGGAAGTGAAGTATAATATATCTAAATACAATAATCAGACTGGCTGAAAAACCATAAAAATAGCCATTTAAGAATTTACTGTGTAGCCTATACCATCATCACTTTCAGGCGAGTCAGCCACCTTCCAACAAAGTATGGAAGTGAAAGATAATATATCTAAATACAATAATCAGACTGGCAAAAACCTAAAGTAGCCATTTAAGAATTTACTGTGCCTATACCATCATCCTTTCAGGCGAGTCAGCCACCTTGAACAAGTATGGAAGTGAAAGATAATATATCTAAATACAATAATCAGACTGTGCCATAAAAACCTTAAAGTAGCCATTTAAGAATTTACTGTCGCCTATACCATCATCGCTTTCAGGCGAGTCAGCCACCTTTGAACAGCAGTATGGAAGTGAAAGATAATATATCTAATGCTGTCCTCAAAGTTCTGACGAACCACGAATCTTTGCTTCACAATGTATTTCCCAAATGAAGAATACTTTGTAATACACATAACTAGAAAACAAAAGTCAGAGCATATTTGGGTTTTTATTAATTTGCTTATCGTAATTCTTTGACAAAGATAAATGGGCGCTCTGCAGTCAATCCAAGTTCAAGTCCCATAATAACCTTCAAGTTTTCAGTGGGAAGATGGGATAGCACAAAAAGTCTCAGTTATTCAAACAATTTATTAGAGAAATAAAAAATCAAAACCAATGCCAACTACTTGAAACAAATGGCATGTGTTTAAAACTGTTTGCCTCGCCAGCAACTACAATAACAGTGTACCCTAGAATCCGTCAAAATGAGTAAAAAAAAAGCAACCGTCAAAATGAGAAAAATTTCCTAGCTTCTTTGCCGGGATGCAGAAACCTAATATAACCCTAGCAGAGACGCCAAGACTCTGTTATTATTCCGTACCCAACAGCTTCCCATCTTCTTACTTATATTTGAACACATCTTTTGAACAGTCTCATAGGATTCAGGTAAACGACATTCAATGGTGTCCAGAATATATTTTGTTTTATGGTAACCGTCACAGCTTTGATCCAGAACATATTTCTTCGCAGACTCTGGGTCTCTGCACCTCCGCAAAATCTCACGCTCTACACTATTACTTTGATCTACAAAAGTACTGTTATAGCCTGCCCGGGCTAGGGAATACGCGTCAGAATTATCTTCAGAATAGATATGGCGCATTTGAAAGCTTTGAAACTGTGAAGTCAATTTCCGAACTCTGTTGCAGTATCTCTTCAGCCAGGGTGTAGCCACTGCACAATTACGTTCCACCTGCACAACATACAATGAGCGCCATGAAATAAAAAATTGTCCCCTTAGAATGCAATGAGAATATAACAGTTGTAAAGCCAAAAAGAGAGTAGAGGACTTGTTACCTGATCGATAAGGACCTTACAATGTCCAAGGGCAGTGATGTGGGTGATGCCGTGCAAGAGAGCATGCTGAAGCCCAGCGATTAGGGCTTTGTAATGAGCAGCATTGCTGCGTAGTCTGAAACAATCGTTAATATATGCGCTGAACTTCTCCAAAACAGAGGCATCATGGTCGTTATAGATAATGAAACCAATGCTGCCATGACCAGGGTTTGGTCTGCATGATCCAGCAAAGTGAAGGGTACCCTGTCGAACGAAAGCCAACCCTGCTGTTGCCATTTCTTTTATGCGAACTGGTTGCGTGCTATTTTTGGACGGAGTGTTGTCCTTATAATGTTACCGGAGCTAACGTGGATTAGCCATGAGCGTGGTTGAAAAGTTAATGGGGATTACGCTTGCCAGGTGGATGAATAAAAAAAATACCCTAATCCACTAAAGGTGCCGTATTAGTGGGGGCCAAATAAATGAGCAGCGAGAAGTGGGGTGGGGCGAGCCTTTGTTTCATGAACGGCTTCGGGAAAGCCTCGTCCCTCCGTTTCGTCTTGAGCTTTAATTGATTGAGTTGATACTTCCGCGATAATTAATTTTCAGATGCCGTACAAGGTTGTTGGTGTGGAGAGGCGTCCGGGTCTATGCTGTAAAGTTATCTTATTTTAAAGAAAAATAAATTTAAAATTTAAAATAATAATATTAGTTATAAGGATT